>CAEGAF010147970.1:0-15258 GCA_903067075.1 Micropoecilia bifurca
ATAGACCAACGACACATAGCAACGACACATCTACACATATGGCTTCTACTTTTTTTTGATACAGATGGAACCCCATACAATAATACAAATTTTTCTGTTTAGCTTCCTGGACATATGGGGAGTTTTTATATTTTTATTTTTATGTTGTTTACTTCAGGTAGTTTCAAATAATACTGCACTTTTTAAACAGAAAGTCACATCTGCTGGTCTATTCTTAACTAGTAGTTAAAAAAGCACATTTATTAATTTCATCCTTAAATATAAAACAAAAATTGTAGCAACAATTTTTTTTGTTATTTTCTATTAATACTTGGTTGTTAACAGGAAAGAACCAGAAAGTTAACAGTGCACTTTGGATGACCCTTAAGGTACAGTTTCAATGAGATTATTTCAACAGATGTTTTAGTATTAAAAATGTTATATGTGACAATATATTTGAATACTTGTTTCCTTCAATCAATCAATCAATCAATCAATCAATCAATCAATCAATCAATCAATCAATCAATCAATCAATCAATCAATCAAATTTTATTTGTATAGTACATTTCAGCAGCAAGCTATTTCAAAGTGCTTTGCATAATTAAAATAAAAACAGCATGTGACATTGAATAAACAGTGAGAAAGAGAAAGATTTTGAAATAAAAAAAGATTAAAAAAACTAAAAACATTCAAACCAGCAGCCCTTTTAGGACTTCAGTTAAACGTCGTTTATCTGGGACTCTAACCCTCTGGGACTTTAGTCAAAAACACAGTTCGACAAGGACTCCAACCTCTCGGTTTTTAGTTGAAACGTCGCCAACTGGGACTCTAAACCCCGTAGGACTTTAGCTAAAAGTCGTTTAACTGGGACGTTTTCCGGGGGGCTTTACATCATTAAAACGTAAACTGTGAGAAAGAGAAATGAAAAGAAATTAATAAATAGATAAAAAAGTAAAGATATAAACATAAAAACATCAAAACCCACACTCTAACTCTAATTTAGCCATAGGAAATTGTAAATAGGTGGGTTTTAAGTTGAGATTTAAAGGCATCCTGTGTTTCAGCTGTTTTACAGTTTTCTGGAAGTTTGTTCCAAATTTGTGGTGCGTAGAAACTGAATGCTGCTTCTCCTCGTGTGGTTCTGGTTCTGGGGATGCAGAGCAGAGCAGAACCAGAAGATCTTCACTGACTAATCCCTTTGCTTCAGATTGTGAAAGTGCTGAGTTGAGCCTGACTGCGACCAGGGGAGATGCTACCCTTACTTTTCGGCCACTAGCAACTGGTTCAGTCAATAAAAAAAACTCTGGCCTCATTACTCTGGTCCCCCTGGTAAGTTTGACTTAGAACCAAACTATCCTGCCACACACTGCAAATTGATGGTAACTCGTGTCCCTTTTGTTTGCCTCTCTAAAAATATGTCAACCATCTGGAGTGTATGACTCATAGTTTTGCTGTCTATCCATTGCCAAGATTCT
Source organism: Micropoecilia bifurca (assembly GCA_903067075.1). Classification (NCBI taxonomy): domain Eukaryota; kingdom Metazoa; phylum Chordata; class Actinopteri; order Cyprinodontiformes; family Poeciliidae; genus Micropoecilia; species Micropoecilia bifurca. The sequence goes on from CAEGAF010147970.1 coordinate 1,458, forward strand.
TCCCATCTTGGCAGTGGATCTCTGCAGCTCCTCCAGGGTTACTGTGTCCTCCAGGAGATGATCCAAGCTTCTGTGATGCTTTAAACATGTCCACATCTTTACTCTAACCTGTCTGATCTGGTCCTTCAAGACGCTGTTTGTTAATTGTTGCACGTAACAGCTGCAGAATAAAATAAACACAGAAGGGCTCTGCTTATTTGGTGGCTTCTGCAGGAAATTTTATGCACTGAATTCTGCCTAGATGTAAATGAGTAAGGGGTCTAGTTGGATACACATGCATGCCCCACTTTTAGAATTGTTTCCTTGTAAATGTGTTATAAAACTGCATTTATTGTGCTGGTCTGAGGGTTATGATGTAATAAAAGAAAAAGATCAAGGAACAGTTACATTTTTCTCTTAAAGCCTATCCCAGTGCACTAGAAATCTCACTGACCCGATTTTTTTGAATGAATGAAGATCCTGAAAAAATGATTAGTCAACAAAGATCATTTTAAACCAAATAAGAAAAAAAAAAAAAAACGGCACACCCGGCATACTAACAACACTAAAAATTATTTTTTACATCTTAAACTCCACAGGTTTGCAAGTGGTACTAATAAATGCTGCTGTGGTGAGAACTGCTGCGCATCCAGAGCAGATGCCCTGAGGGTGCAGACTGGTTCAGTTTATTCTGCTGTTTTGTGTAATATTTGATATTATATTCATATTAAAATAATTGGGAACAAAAATGACTTTGCTAGCAGCAAGCCAATGCTGGACAGTGTTTCCAGAGTCGCGGTGCTGAGCTGCATTTATTCCCAAAAGGAAGATGAACTTCTTTAATACGAAGCCTATAAGAGTAATGGAAGCAATTTGATGCAACATGCAAACTCAACAACACATTACAGAACACACAGAGACACAAAACAAAAAGTGGAATAACGTTGTGAATCTATGACGATCTTTTTTTTTGTATTTTTACACTTGATTCAACTAAAACACTTGCATCTGAAGATCACAATGTTGAATGTATTCTTTCTTTAAAAAAAAAAAAGACGCTTCCTCATCCAGTTTCTGTCCCTCAGGAACAACCATCAGTGATTTTATTCAACTTTTAAATGTCTTTCAACATTTAAGTTACACAATACAGCATGAAGGAAGAACAAGAACAGAAAATATTTCATTTCACTCTATTTCATTTGTTGATAATCATCCCTTATAAACTGTAAAAGCTATTTGATAAACAATGTTGATATCGTTCTTGTAGTTGGTTGCATGTCTCTAAAATTGCCTTTGTGGTCTCGCTTCATTTATGCGACTGTTTGATAATGTCTGTTCAGAAAATTGTCCCTGATGAACCATTTCTTTCAGGTTTTTTGCTTCAGCATCAGCAAGCAAAAGCTCAAACGTCTAAAAAACAAAATCATAAACCGAAGCAATCAAACTGTCCAGTACTGAAATCCCCATTGTCTCTTCATGCAACCTCTTTTTTGTCTGAGAGGCAGTAATTTTACTCCTGTCAAATCTGTAAACAACTTTTTCTCTTCTTCTTCTTGTTCTTCTCTGCTTTCTGCCAAGCCTTAATTTCATCGTCAATACGGGCACTAAGAGCCTATTGTTGCACTGACGTCACGGGGGCCCAGACACCCAGAGAAGGCTCCTCACAGCTCTCTGGAACCTTCTCGCATTGTGCACACCATTTCAGATGCATTAAGCGCTATTTTTGGCCAGTTTATCTGTGTCAGTTCTCCTTTTTATGGAAAGTAAAAGCATGCCTGGAGAGCATCTCGACACATCTCCCCGTGAAATATTTAATGTTGCGTGGCAGCTCATTTCTTTACCTCCGTTTCAGGGGACTCATTATGTTCCTTCTCTCACATGCCCTTTCAGATGTCTGTTATAATCGAGGCTGCTGGGACCAGCATCTCACATTTTGCTTTCACAAATGGCACATGGTGCCGTTTCTTTGCCCGTCTGTATTGATGGAGGGTTTGGAGGCTTTTTAATTTTTTTTTCCAGATGTTTTTCTTTTCCCTCTGACCAGCTCAGCTAAATGGTGCAAAGATCCAGGACTCGCTTTATTCAACACATCACCTCACATATTCAACCGTCTGGCTTTAATATGGGAACACAACATGGAAAACACTTGTTTTTTCTAACATTATTATTGAATTCACTATTATTGAATGGGGAACTAAATCTCCCCATTCAATAATAGATGCAGTTTTACTAGATTCAAAAGGTAAATGTTTTCAACTCGCACTTCTTACCAAACAAATGTGCGCATCAAACCAAAAGGTTTTCCTCCTCCTCCTCTTTCAACATGTACCCTCAGCATTATTACAATATTTTTTGATTTATTGGAAGCAGAAAAAGAAGAAGTGTGACTGTATTATGAGCTGTACGACAATCACATTTCTCCTTAAAGAGCAATGTCTTCAGTCAACTTGCCTCCAGTTGAGCGGTGGCCTTATACTCGAATGTGTCAGGGAAAAGCTGCCTTCAGAGTGGGAAATTTAATTAGAGCTTAGGCTATGTATGCGTCTGTGGGAGGATTTTTACAACAAAGCAAAGGGCAATTTTTATATTTTCTCTGCTCGAGCAAATCATTGCAAAGATGTTTAATCCGTAGGGACATTTCCTATTTTTTTCCAATTTAGTCCCGACAGAAGATCTTTGAGGAACTTCGTCTGTCTTTAATAACCAGCATCTTTTCTCCCCAGTCTCTCCTCGCTGTCCGTTCTGTTTTAAATCATAAAAATTAGTATTTGTGTGAAGCATAGAAACCTCACGTCAGGACAACTTTGTGTTTTTAAATAACTACCGGTGCCTCTAAGTAGATTGGAACATCGTCCAAAAGATCATTTATTTCAGAAATTGGTTTTCTAATCATGAAATTCTGTTGTGAAATAAAAAATTGTTGCACTTCATAATATCCAGGGATTTTTAAACAGAAATGCTTCGGCATTCACAATCGTTTTAGGTAAGTCTAAGAAGTTGGTTGCAAAAGAAGTAAGAGGGTTGTATTCAAGCAAATCAACTAAAAGTTGAGTGGAAGGAAAACATGTCAAAGAAGGTCCATTCAGAGAGTAGTGGCTAAAAGAGCCATGCCAACTGTTGGTTTTAATCGAGCCCAAATTCAGTGCAGCTGTCTATCCTGGAAATAATAATAATAATAAAAAGTTATCTGCTGACAAGATTTATGCAGATTCATTCTTCACTTTTCAGCAAGACTTGGCAGGTGCCAAAAGTTATATCAGCTTAGTTCAATCACAGTGGCATTTCTGCCAACAAACCGGCCTGACCTAAAACTCGACAGAGAATCTGTGAATAACAATGCAGCTGAGCCAAAGGCTGTTAAAACGACACCGGCTTCCTTAAAACTTCATCAGTTTGTGGTTTATTCTCAATTTCGGAGAAGGCTGGATATTTCCAGAAGTAGTTTTCCAATTTCAGACAAAACTTCCTCAAAACGAGATCGTGGTTTGAGGGGAAATCTGTGAGGGATGGTGTGCCACGCGTAGAAACGAAACGAAAAAAACATGCACTTCCAGCAAGTACGACAGGAAGCACAAGCCCTCTGGCATTTTTAAGAACCTATGGTGAATCCAGTAAAAAATTACAGAGCTGTGACAGAAGAGTGGGAGGCAGTTTTCTTGGTTTCACGCAAGCTTGGAGGGGAAGTATCTCAATTTGACCTGTATTTAAAAGCCCAATATATGATCTCCGTTATGATGCATGTCACGTTTTTATGTAAATTCATTTCATCAAAACCCAGCAGGAAGAAGCAACATCAAGGAAGACAAAAAAACTTTTTTTTTCATGGTTCTTTATATACAAAAAACACACTATACACATTAAGGATGTAACAGTAGTCGTATCTGGATACATGGTGTGAGATTATTACAGTCCATATTTTAATGATGAATTCTGTCAAGTCATATGAAATATCCAAGTCTGGTTCTTTTCCACACCCAATATGTCAGCGTCACAACAGCATTTAACAATGGATGAGGTTAAAATATCTGGGAAATCACAATGATTAACATATTAATGAGGATATGCAGTTCCATCTGGAATGTTCTCCCAATAAGTGGCAAAGGAAACAACAACAACAAGGAGCATTACGACAGCATTTAATTTACGCTGTAAACGTTTCATAAACTTGTGGAAGTTATTGAGTATTTTGATAACAAGCCGCTGCTATTGTGTGTAAAAGTGTTTTCATTTCCGAGTTAATCTCGACATCTAATATATAGAAACATCTTCTGAGTACAAGTTGAGTTGTTCTCTTTATATATATATCTTTATAGGATGAAATAAAAGTTTTCTTTTAAAGCCTCTCAATATATTTAGTACAATAAGATTAACATATTCACTTAAACTCTACATAATCTTTGTTTAATTCCAGCATCTCTTTTTATACAAAAAAATACAAATTCTATATGAAATATAAACTAAACACAATGAATAATGTGGGTGATTTAAACTCAACATTTAAATAACATTTTTCCTTGAAATATTTCCCACTTTGGGCTAAGAATGGTCCCATTTTAGTGGTTGTTTGTGTATGTAATATTAAACTACTCAAGTGTGCCTTTAATTAATCACCATTCAGATATTTACTTTAAATGTCTTTATGCCTAAATATTTTTACATTAATTATTTAAAGCTTAACACAGTTCCACAGACGTTTGACATGCTTCCGAAACAATATATGGAAAGTTTGAAGAAATAAACCAAACATTGACTTCATCATGGCTTGGAGCGATTGACCATATGTGGGATGTGTGAAGGTCAGAGTTTGTGCGTCGCCTACAAACAATTTTCATATTTAAGCAGGGGCTTGTTTTTTTTCTTCATAGTTTAAAATAATGGGAGTAAAATAAGACAAGTAAAATATTGACGATAAAGTGTCATATTTGCAATAAAATTGATTTCATTGTAAGCACATGCTTGATACATCTCCTGTACAAAACTGTTAACATGTAACAACAGATACATGAATGAATGAATGAATGAATACTGCTCTATTTCTGTACTCGGCTTCGTGTTACAACCTTGGCAAAGTCAGAAGCCGAATATCGGTTTTTGCTCCACTGCTGTCTGAAACCAGAATGAGTGTTATGAAGGTCCAGGGGGTTAAAAAAATAAAAAATAAATAAACAACAAAAGAATATATCTCTGGCTGTCAATAGCAACAATTATCAGAAATCTTAGTAGACCAATGGCATCGGGGGGGGAAGAATGTTACAAAAGACCAGGCCAGATTTTTTGGGCCTCACAGAGAAATATCCTCGTCACATCTCGACAATTTAGGATTCGTCTTATTGAATGTTGTGAAGTCTGAAGTGGCATGTGAAGCCAGCGAAACAAGGACAAAAGTATTCAAACCATGTGACCGACAAAATAAATCTATCAACTTTTATATAAAAGGAACGAAGAATAAAACTCAATTCAGACTTCCGTATCGTCTCTTTTCTTTTAGGGCATATATTTGATCAGCTTACTCGAAATAAAGCGGTGCGACAAAATGCACAAATATAAGAGAGAGAAAGTTATCAAGGCGATGTGGAAAAGAGGAATGCAGCTCCTGTAAACATGTTTCTTTACTTAATGATTTTTTACATCATGGCTTTTTAAAGGGCTATTTCAGTCCGTTTTAAATCAATTTATGTCAGTTCTTGTTCCAAATTTAGGATACTTGGTTAAACAAACTTGACCTGATTTTTAAAATCTGAGTTATAAAAAAATTCCCTGTTTTCTAACTTTTTTTGGCGTTTATACCCCATTGAATAATACTCAGCTTAGGCGCTTTGCAGACTCAGTTTAATATCTTGATTTAAAGTAGTCTAAAGGTAAAAAAAAAAGCTTTTATGTTTTTATGTTTGGGTCCTCAGCCGGAAACCGAAGAACCAAAATACTGATAACTACAACATTGAGGTGAAGTAGCTACTGGGGAAATCAAAGTAAAGCATGTCAAATAAATTACGAGACAATGGAAAAACGGCACTTCGTTCTAATAATTCAATTCATAGGAATTGATAGTAAAGAGTAAAAGTATCCAGACCAGCAAAATGATAAGTTAATACTCTGACTTTGCCCAGACTCTAGAAACTCTGGTAAACATAATTTTCACATGGCTGCATCATTGGCAACATTTCAAGGCTGCATTATATTTATATTTATATAGCCCTCCAAACAACAACCTAACCTTTTTTAATTAAAAAGGCAACCTGCTTTTTATTACCCCAACTCGTCTAGACGAGGGAGGCGCCAGGCAAGAAGCCTTAAATGGAAAAAAAAAAAAAACTGCAATTGAAGGAAATGGTACAATCTGAAAACAGCAAGCCAAGCATGATGCGATCATTGGTTTGCAGCTAACGGCTCGGCGCAGGATGTACGACGTCACATAATTAGAATCTGTGCCACACGTGACTTTCAGTAGGCTGATGATAATTTACACTTCACTATTCAAGCCTAAAGGTGTCCACATCTTTGAAAGCTTCAGCAGCTGAGGGGATCATCGGCACCCACAGACGTCAGGATCCCAGGCTGGAACTTCTAGGATACAATGCCCCCTAGTGGCGATGTTTGGAACAGATCTAAAAAAATGGGGATTTCACAGTGAGCTGAGGACGGAACAAACTGCCTCCCCCTCCTGTGCAATCTGTCCCACAGGCACTGACATCATCCTGAACCCCCCTCCAGACCCCCCTCCCCCCTCTTCCTGTTCCAGGAGGATGTCCATATTTGGGCATTTGTAAGATTATGGCATAACTTGGCAAGAACACCACTACACTACAGCACATCTGAGCCACAGTCACAATTACAAAGGCAATGCTGCTTGTCTTTCCACCCAGCAACCTCTCATTACAAGGCCTGAAGTGAAAAAAGAAAACAAGAAAACAAAGTAAAAACAATAAAATACCCAATAGTTCTGATATTCTACAATAAATAAGAGGTCCTATTCAGCGAGCTATACACAGCACTGTAATCACAATAGATATGTGCAAATGTTTCAAAGGTGCCTTAACGTGGCCAAGGCCTTAAGACACACATGTAGCTGTCATTAAAGACATAAATATTTATCACCAGGAGCAACAGACCCCCGTCAAAGATGACATTGTATATGTTTTAGCAGGAGAAGCCGGGTTTAAGTAAATCTGAGTGAAGGTAGCACAGTTTTTATAAACATCCTCCTATCCTCTGACAGAGAACAACGCCATAGCTCATCTAAATACACACGGTTGGTTTTCCCTGCTCCGACAGGCCAAAGATGTTTCAAAGATCTTTGGCCTGTCCGTTTCAAAGATGTCGACGGGCTTCAAAGAGAAACGAGGTGAGGATGCAGGGAGAGGAGAAGAGAAAGAGAGACAGAGAGAGAGAGAAAGAGAGAGAGAGACCTTATGGCCGATGGAACCTGAAAGCAGAAACACAGAAGGGTCACGTCTATTAAAACCAAAAACAAGCAGACCGCAAGACATCAGCAGAGACTGTATGAACTCAACAAAACAACATGTCGGGTTCCTATGTTTCTATTCAAAATCTCCACTTTTCCTCGACATTTCTGTCAATTTTGAGTAAGATTACAGCTATTTTTAAATACAAAACATTTGCCTTTTTTTATACACAATTCATGAAGCAACATGATTCAGCAGTGTGGTAAAGGGATATTTCACAGTTTATGGAGATTTCACAGTTTATGAAAATCTGACAACTTAAGTTGTCAGATTTTAACTGACAACTTAAGTCAGTTAAAATCTGTAACATTTGAGGAAATGTCTGGACCGGTTTATTCTATATTTTTACTCATATTGTGATTAGTATCACAAAATACATTTAAAAAGATCATCTAGTCATCTAAGCTTTACAAAGTTGGATTCAGTTTAAGACCCAGATGTAGAAAGAAAGATCTAGAGGTGAAAAAGCATCGAAACATACTGCACACAAATGTATTTATTTTTTATCTGTTAGTAATTTAAAATCAAATTAATCAATGAATTTGACAAAAACTCAAGTTGTGAAGAGTTAAAACAATGACAGCAATGATTTGCTGCATAAAACTTATTTGTCATTTATTTGTAGAAAATAAAAAGTTTAGCCAAGTTATTTTACCTCTTCTTTCAGAGGGTAAGAAATGAATTCAGGCTTTTTTTAAACACATTTTTTCCACAATTATCTAGACAAAGCAAAAGTTCTCTATTTTGCAGGGGATTTTTATGACAAGAAAACCTGACGCATCAACCAAGGAAAACATTTAGCTGTTGCCATGGACAGATGTGTTTCAAGAGCAGGAAACAGGCACTTTGTTTACCCTCTATATTTCCACTGCATTGACCATTGTAAAAACAAATCACCATGGTGCTCCAAGAAAAGCCCTGGAAGTACTTTCTTTTTAAAATTGTCTTAACTTTTCATGGTGCAAAGAATTTCAGAGTTTAAATTTGTTTGGACTTAAGATGCAAAATAACGATGACTCGTATGTTCGGATGTTTGCTTTAGTTGATGTTTTGAGTGCAAAACATGCAATCTTGTTTAAAATGATATAAACCTCATAATTTCAGCTTATTGCCAAAATATTTATTTCTATTAATCCATAAAGTAGCATCAATAAGCATCTTTGCCATATAAACATGATGAGATAAAAAACAGTTTTATGACCCTAAAATGGGCCACTTTGCTGCTTTTGCCTGCCCAAAAATGTTAACATACAATTTCTATAACATTTAGGAAAGGTTCCCAAATGGGCTCTGAAAGCCCACAGGGCCACAAATAGAGTCAGATTTATTTGACATTAATAATGAGAAGAGGAAACAAAGGTATTTTTTTGTAACACGTTTGTTCGGATTCACAAATCCAATACAGCTCAGATATAACAACATCTGAGAGACAAATCTGAACGTAGGTAATCAACGCTGGCAGGTAATGAACTGAAACTGATCCACCGTGACTTTAATAAGGAGAGTGGGAAAGGCTTTAGGAGGACACAATAACACGTATTGATCAGCAAGCGCTAATAGACAGCGCGGCTTCAGGACTCACTGAGCTAAATGACGGATGAAGCCTCAGAGTCAGGCTAAGTGGAGTGAAATGACTGCAGGGATACCTTGTAAACTGTTTGCTGTCTTCATGAACCTCCATCTCTCGGCTCTTAAACTCGTTCAGCTCCTTGCGGATAGCGGCCTGGGGGGACAGAGGACGCACAGACACAAACAAGCGATAATGAGAAAATCTTTAAACCCCAAAACGATAGCCAAGTTACTGACCTAACTCAGATTACAGCACTTTAAACAATCCAAGCTGTTCAGCAACAACAGCTCCCTGTGCGTCAAGTGTTAGATAAAGGACAAATATGTGGATTAACACCTCATGCCTATTGTCAAGTATGGAGGAAGAGCTATGATGCTGTGGGCCTGGTTCTGTTCCAAAACCAACGGAAGCCTTGTTTAGCGCACATGGCATAACTCACACCTAGAAATATACAATGAAATTAAAGTTTTTCAGTGCAAGATTATTCCTCTGCAAAAAAAACATTTATTTAACATCTTGTAACACTGTGATATTGGGAATATTTCCACAAAGAGTCCCAGTATCTTTGAAGGGTGACATATATCCACTGAACTGTTTGCTGCAGTTATGGAAAATATAAATTAGTCAACATGGTCATGATGGAAAACAAAACAAGGGAAATAAAAGTTTTGGAAAATCTAGTATTAGCAAGCTCCGTTAAAATGACTAATTTCGAGCTGCTTCACATTAATTAGCTGTACTAAGGGAAACATTAGGGTTTTTGTTTGGATCCATTTATCTTTTATAATGGGAAGGACTTGAATGTACTAGTACATCACTGCTCCATTCCTCATTCTATTACTGGAAATGTTCATTTTGAAACCTTTTCAGAATGCTGATTTATTTATTTTTTTAAAAAAGGTTAATTTTACTTAAGTCTGTTGATAAAACATAAAACTATTAAAAAACAAATAAAATAAGGTCATACAATTATTTTTATTACATTTCAATACAACTAAAACTGGTTTATGCAGACGTATATATGGTAAGTGATACAGTAAGGGAGCAGCATAATAAGGACATTATGTCCTCATAATAATGTCCTTATTTTGAGGGAATATAGTGGAGTAGAATATACCAGTCTTTACCCCTCACATCTATTTAGTCCAGTTGGATTAGGTCGACAGCTCCTGCACCTTAAGCAAACAATCCATTTGACATTTTCCAATCCTGGAATTGCTTCAGCATTTGATTCTAATCTCTTATAATCAGGCGCACGCTCCGATTAGTGTTCAATGTGACCCAATTTATGACTTTGTGTGATGTGCAGTTCCAAACATTAGCAGCAGGGGGCAGACTTGGCACATAGACAGAATTGCAATCAAAACATCCAACACCCAAAACGTGCTAAGAGACGGTTTCTACTAGTCCTGTTTAGACTAAACAGTTGTGCTAAACTGAAGTAATAAAGGAAAGTAAACAGACAGCAGTACCTTGTCGGCGGGAGTTAGCCGTGTCCATGGTTTGTCTGCCCGACGGTCGTAATCCTTGGCGTCCGTCACCTCCACATACTCATTAAACCGCAGAATCCTCCGAGCAATTAGCTCTGCCACTGTAGGCCTCACACTCAGCTACACACACAAACAAGAACAGAGACGTTAGTATGAAAAAGGAATTTTGATAGATTAAAAAAAGTATTTTACAGAAGAGAAAAAAAAAATCAACAGATTTCTCAGCTCGTCTTCCACCTACTGAACCTGAGATGAGCTCATCTGTCCACAAAAGCCAATTCTCTGCCTCCTTTCATGCCTCAGAGGGTAAAGTAAAACCCATAAGTGTGCCCTGTGTGTGTGTGTGTTTGTTTACTCAATGTTAACAGTACCTTTCTGGTGAGTCTCCTTTTAATCTCTTGCTTGGCTTCTTTCTCCTCAGCTTCATTTTTCTCTGTGTGCAGAGAGTAAGCAGAGTCATTTCACACCAATCATGTCTCAACAAGCTTCTGCTTTTATTTGACATGGATTTCCTAAGTCAAAATATGTACCGTTAACCGTTAAAATTTTATAAGTCGCTAAGATATGACACAATACGACCATGTTCTATTTCTCAGACTGTGAAAACGGAGCTGGATTGGTTTGCCATATGAATTCTCATCATCCATCGATGTTGTAGGGACACGGCAGAAGGGCTGCAACTACTGACTTTGGGGAAAAATAACTACTGGCAAGACATTTTATTGCTGCATGTGCTTTTGGTAACTTTTAGAAAAAAAATATGTTAACATACTTGTTAAAACTTTCACTTTGTTGTGATAATATAACAAGAGACAGATAATCTGTTAAAAAATATAAAATTAGGCTCCACTGCCTGTGTCTCTCTGGTCCTACTGCCACTTGTAGACATACACAGCTTGCTCAGAAACACCCAAAAAACGCTGTCAATCAGGCTCAAGTACACGGTGCTCAATGTGCCAACTTACAGATACAGGAAAACAGTTTGTTTGCCGTCGTCAGTGTCTAACTAGCCTGAAAATTCACATCCTCTGGTGTGGTGAACTAGCAGTAGCAGGGTGTGAATGTTGCATACTCAAGCATGATTGACAGAGCTAAGACCTTCCTCCTGGCTCTGATTGGTTGTTTCTGACTAAGTGGAGTGGTTAGTTCTGGGAGAAGGTAGAGGAAACTGAGTCAATTTGTCATGACAGCCTCATACAAACTGTCATGACAAAGTAGCAGCTTTAACAGATATGTAAAAAAACAACACAAAAACAGTTAATAAAAGTTACCCATTGCAGCTTTAAGCAGATTGGATTCAGTTTAGAAATCTCTCCGATTCGAGAAACCTAAAGCAAAATGCCCTCCATGTATCAATGTCTCTTCAGACAGACTTATTAAAAATGTTGGCATGCGTAGTAATCTTAGTCTTCTCTAAGTTGGAGGATTTAATTCCTGCTCACTGTGATGATTCCCAAATGATTGTCTGTCCATCTGCAAAAATGACATACAACACAGGGTGTCCAAACTTTGTGGGCCAAAATCGCTAAGCCAAAAAAAACTTGTGGGCCAAGAACGCAAAAATAACTAAAATCAAGCAAATATAGTCATCCATTTATTTTGTTTTATTTGGAAGAAAAAGAATGCTATCCATTGTAGATCCAAAACCTTTTTTGTTTGGTGACTTAAACAAAGACATCTGGTCTTCAAATACTTTTGGTTTTGATTGAAAACATTTATCATCAGTTATAAGAACAGGGTTCAAGTGAAGCAAAGTCGGCTTTACAGTAAAAACCTCTGGTTGTACGTGGTTCAAATTATTATAAAAGTTTGGTCATAAAAAGATGAATACTTTGTGTTGTACTTAACATAGACAGCTGTGTTGTTAATAATGTTACCCTGATTTCAAATAAAATGTCTCCGCAACCACTTGTGATGGACGGAACAAATTCTGTCCAAGGACCACAAATGGGACGTGGGCCGCAATTTGGACACCCGTCTGTCTGTCTGATTTAGGAGGCACATGAGGTTATGTGAGGAGGTGAAGGAGGCTGGACAACATGAATCTTGAACAACTAGAACACCTCAGCTCCATCAACCCACACATTCATTTATCACTGTGAGAAAATGATGACCACAAACCATGTTTTCCTTTGGAGCAGCAAGCAAAGGACGTGCATTAGCATTTTCAAGAAGTGTTCTTTGTTTCTTCATCAAAGATTCAATTTGTTTATTTTCACACAAGATTATATAATGAAATTACAGGACTTGATCTGTCAGCCAACTCCCATTTTGAGCTCATCAGCTGTGAAAGCTGAGTTCCTCTGCGCTTGGGATGAATTTATTTGCTCTGCACCAGTCAAACGCGCTAAAGTAGCGCCAAAAATCTTCTTACGGGTTCGCATTTATGCGCTGAGCTGAAACGTCGAACAAAACTGTTTTCTACGAAAAAAAAGCCTTTCTGTGGATTTGGTGTTATGCTTGCCTGAAACGTGTTTGTTTGTAACACAGCAATATCCCTAAACCCTGGCCTAATCTTCACATGACGAAGATTAGGAAAAGATTTCATAGACCTACGTTTGAGGATGTTTCTCTGCTCCAGCTCCTCTGTGGTGGGTCTTTGGCTCAGGCGTCTAAAACAAGAAGATTATGCCCACATGAAATTTTTACAATAGGGCTAATAGAATATAACTGGAACATTCCCCTGACCTCAGAAAGGGAAATTAATATCATTCTAACACATTTAAAATCTATTTAACACCTTTTATTGCTGATTATAATAGATCCAGTGTCGACTGCCATCATCCTCACTGTTTTGCCGCGTATCACTGGTACTATTACACCACCCACGTCAACGCCATTAAATCATTACCAATCTGTTATTGTCCCACAGCTGAGCCAAATCTATGACAGGTAGCACCTACCCACACTTTCACAGCATCGTTTAGTGAGTCTCAGTGTGTGTACCTGACTAATTTGGAGCCTATCTGCTGGCGGAGCTCGTGCCTCTCCGTCTCAGAGCTTCTTGGCAGAATGTTTTTCTCCTCCAACTCCTCCTTGCTGGGTCGGTTGCCCAACTTAATGTTCAGCGTGTCTCGTCGGCGGATCTTGCTGGCCAAGGAGTCTGACAAGAGGGAACGGAGATCGATAAATTGAGTTCTTAAGGTAATAAAAAAACTTGAGGTAAAACTTAATATTGACTGACGATTAATATATGAAATATTAAAGTAATGCATTGCTGATAAAGTACCGTATTTTCCGCACTATAAGGCGCACCTAAAAACCTTAAATTTCCTCAAAAGCCGACAGTGCGCCTTATA
>CAEGAF010147973.1:0-13913 GCA_903067075.1 Micropoecilia bifurca
AAAGTATGAAGTACTCCAAAATATACTTAAGTAAAGTAGTGAAGTATTTTTACTTCGTTACTATACAACACTGCAAAAATGTGACTTCTCACAGGAAGGGAAGGAAGTTTTTATTTTCAAATAGAAATAGTTTTATCTGCCTTTAGGTGTTAAAGGTTTGATGCATATCCAACGACGGTGAGGACAAAGGTGAAGGGTTGTGCTGTCAAGACTTTCTTATGCACAAAGCAGAAGCAGCTGAAACATTTTTTCATCCATTGGACTCTTTTTGATTGAAATCGACTTCTTTTTGTTTTCTCTTTTGCACATCATTTCATTAAAGCCCAGTCATAAAATGTGGGTTAGGGTTTTAAATTAAAAGGTTTGAAGAGCAAACAGTGGATATTTGTTCAATTTAAATATTGTTATATTTGTTTAAAGTACAATACATTTTATTAATTCTCAGAATAAACACATAATAAATTAACTAACAAACTTGATACATTTTAATCTTTTTGTCTTTTTTTGACTACGCCAAATCTTCTAATAACAACCATTTAGTAAATTTAATAATCGTTTCTCTGTAATAAAAGTTAATTGTTTGTTGTTTTAATCCTTTTAGTCAGTCTGATCGTTGACGGACCGAAAGAAAACAGGAACAGCTGGACTGGGAAAATGCAACACATAACTAAAATTATTAATTACAGTAGGGAATGTTGTTAGTTCTGTATGCTGGGCCTGTGTTTATATCATTATATATCGTCTTAGACATTAATGTTTTGACTACCATTTGGCATTTTAATGTTGCAAATGATGTCAAACAAACATTTTTCCACATCTCTTTGTCTGGATGGAGTCGTTCTGTATAGACAATTATGAACTGTTACTTAAATACTTAGATTTCTAAAGAGTTCATAAAAAAAATCCAAAGAGAAAATAAAAAAAATCATTTGTCTTGGAGGTTTATAAATATTTTAGACTAAAATGTTGTGATTGGGGTCAAACACAAAGATTCTGGTTTTTCCTTCCACAGGTAAAATACATGCATGTTAAGTTCACATGTGGTTCTGTGTGAGCATGCTTGGCTGTATGCATTTGCCTTTTTAATACACAGATGACTTGTTGATTTTTTTTCTACATGTTTAAAATTAACTAAAAAAGCCCAGGAGCCATTTTGGAGTATTTCTTACAAAGCATTTAAATTTGGCGATAGGTGCCGCTGCATTATGCTGCAGCTCTTATAAAGTTTAAAGCAGTGAGTAAGAGATTTTTTGAGAGTAAAAGCATCTGCTAAATTAATCCAACGTAAAAACCAAGATGTTAAATTAATTTCAGCAGTTAGCTTCCGTTTACCGTTTATCTCGACATTATGCAGCATGTGAAGATGATCTGTGTGCTTTTGTGCAGACACCAATTACGATAAGCCTGAATGCGCTGCAGAGGGATAATGGCTGAAATTATTGATTTATTTTCTAGATGCTTTTTGGACTCGGCGGCTGCTGGCCACACACAGACCGTGGTTCCTGAGCTTACTAAGCATACCAACCCTCTCACACAACCTGCAAATCATCAGTACTTTCTGTCACTTGAGGAAATCATCCAAACTTGGCATCAAAATTCAGCTGCTAAGCATCTGGATGTGGTTACTGTACTGTGGGCCCAAACACCGGGCAGCGCTAAGTCTTTGTGTGCAAACATGATATACAGTTAGCATACAGAAAAAGACAACAAATGTGCCACATCTACAGAAGATGATGCCCCGGCGGCTCAGACATGGCTACCGATACGCTTCCACTCAGACGAAGGCTGCGTTTCACAGGAAGGGCTGTGCTGTCAGCTGCTCTGTTTGACTTGCAGCTGCACTGCTGGGCTGCAAAGTTTTGACTGTATGAGGTAATCTGAGAACCGAAAACCAGCGACGGCAACAACAAACGCTCCAAGAGCAGAGGAGGCAGAGATGCGGAGGAGGAAATGTTACAGTTTGTATTAAATTCAGTTTCATATTCAAAGATTCATCAAAGTCTAGTTTCCATCACATGAACTGATTGAACTGACGTCTTTCTGAAGCAATTATCCTCTTTGGATAATCTTAGGATTGTACTTAGCTTTCAAAATTTTGACAAAAAAACAAAAAATTTAGTATGATTTTTTTACATTTATTTATTTATTCAAACTCTTTTACTCTAGTAAACACCTAAACCTGGAGAGGAGAGAAGATTTTAGGCAAGCAGACACAAAGGTAACTCTGGGGCAGCCGCACAGCTGAAGTGATCAAATCTGTCAAAAAGGACAATTACAACTTCACAAGATGACAATCGTCAGGATATCCTGTTGCAAGAAGACATGCAGGAGATGAGGAAGCAGAGAAGTATTTGACCTGCTCTGGTCAAATGAGACAAAATGTGAAAGACAACGTTCACTGCACAGCAAACATGAGGGTGGCAGCATCATGCTGTTGGAATGATTTTCTTTAAGAGAGATGAAAGAATCTGGCGATTGTTGAAAAATGAATGAGTCACAGTCCAGTAAGTTAATATTAAGGCATTCTTGTGTGCTAGAACGGCCTAGTTAAAGTCCAGGCCTCATTCCAATGGAGAATATTTGACCAAACTTAAAACTTTTGGTACCACTTTACAATAACGTTCCCCTTATAGATTGCTAATAAATAGTTAATACTAGATATGTTATTCATTTGTCTCTAAACACTTTATAAATCATTAATAACCGTTTATTTCTGCATTAATTAAGCATGAGAAGGATACAAATCTACCAGTTTCTTGCCAAATAGTGATTATTCTTCTATATATTTTATCTAGAGTTGTTATACTAAACATTTCAGACTACCTTGTAAACACATTAATCATTTGTAAATGCTATTTTTTTGGCATGCTGTTTCATTCTCACCCTTAATTACTGCATTATAAACAGCTATTAATGATTTATAAAGTGTTTAGACATAACTGGATAATACATCTACAAGCTACTTATTAGCCATCAATAAAGAGAACCACATTGTAAAGTGGACTCAGAAAACTTTACATCCTCTTCCCTTCCACCTTATAGTTATGTGTTGGTCTCTGTATTGCATATTGCTCAGACATAGTAGAGGGAAACTGTATTTTCTTGTTCTGAGAAAGCAGATCTTAAGAGTTGTGAGGGTCCTGACAATTCAATATAACCTCCTGGCATTTCCTTTGGATCCCTGTTGCCAAATATCTCACTGTTCCTGGCCCGGCTCCACGACAATGCCATCGCATAAACACCGATTACAGCAGGTTATAGAATGTCAAGCCCCTCCTGACCAACCCATCTGCAGGGGGATAAAAACACTCCCTGCCATCAGTGACACTGCTGTGTGGATAAATTTCACCTTCAGCATTTTCCCCGTCTCCTGAAATGGGACGATAATTAACGACACGTCGTTTCCTTTCCCCCTGATGCTGCATAGTTGCATGAATGCGTGCATGTGCCTGTCGACTTCCTGGGCGAATGTGACCACAAAAGTGAGACCTGGATATCGGGGGCGGGGGAGGAAACCTGACTCCCACGGGTCGGCGATCCCGGGACAGACAGTCCTTTCCCCGGTGAGACCGCATTTTGCCTCGAAAGGAGAAATTAATACAGCAGGCAACCTCGACTCTCCGGCACATGCCTGTTCTCTATTTCCATCTCTTACTTCATATATGGACTCGTTGTGCAAAATTGTAACACGTTTTTGTGCTTTAAATAAGCAGATAATAAAAACTATTTTAATCTTTAACATGTAGAATCTTCTTTTAAAGGTTTCAGTTTTTGGACACACTCGCCGTTCCTCCAAATTAATGTACGAGTCACTAATTAGACGTATCTCATGCATCCTTTAGAAAGATATTTCCTCCCTGGCAGAAAGTGATCAATGAAGAATCAAATAATCACTCTAATTAGTCAAATATTAGCGGCTTAAGTTGAGCTCTTCTCGCGCTTCTTCTGATTTCCCACCGTCACACTCTGGTGTTAAAGGGCATTAAGTCACTCTAGAGAAAAAGGAAACAGTTGTGGCAGCCAGGAGAGATAAAACAGTTCGCTGCAGAGAGTGACGAAAACATCAAATAAGACAGAAGAACAAATCAGATTGTGACATAAATGCAGTAGTAAAAATTATAAAAGGAGAAGATTAAATTATAAAAAATGAGGAAAAGGTTAAATTAAAATATACACGCATGCGCAGGCTTTTATTTGTGAAGCCGAGCAAGACATGGTGGATATAAAAAGTCAACAAGGCAAGCTAAAATCCAGGTTGTTATGTTAAAAAAGAAGACAATTTAGCATTTTTCCACTTTTAAGTGTGTCGTCAAGAACATAAACAAATAAAATCTTGCACATTTTGTTCATTTTTTAGCAAAGAATAAGGTTTTGACACTTGCTAGACATCTGGTGCTCTCGTTGTGAAGAAAAATTTGAAAATCTTTGAAAGGGGGACAGAAGTGCCTCAACATTTTTTGAGACTCATTAAAAAATATGTATATTTTTCTCTATATATGTAGGTCTAGCAGATAAAGATGAAATAAATGAGAAAAATCGACATTTGTAGTTGTAACATGTCAAAATGTCAACGGCCATAATTACTTTTTCAAGCATTTTCACAAATTACTCATGAAATACTAACCTCACCTGTAAAGTGGCTCAGTGAAAAAGAACTAGTGTTTGTCATCAAGATTTAAAAACAACAACATCATTACCTAAACGTTGACATTTTTACTGGTTTAAAGATATTTTCAAAATTGTAAATCCTCATCACGATATGGAAAAACACCTGTAAAGCACTAAACCTCAGAAGATTAAAGATTTTTTTTCTTTAATAATTTAAGATTTTTCCAACTTTGAGGAGGCGACGAGTGAACTGGACAGAAACCGAGCGATGACGCTCCTGCTTTGGAGCAACGGGGGGAAAAAAGTGAATGAAGGTAAAGCGCACAACAGAATATGAATAAAGCAGAATTTGTGCTATGTGCTGAGGTGGACAGAGAAAAACAAACAAAACAGCAGCAGCTGTGAATGAGGAGCGAGCAACCGTCTCGTCACGAGAAGGTTGGAAAACCCTCGCAAAGTGCAGAGTAGCTTTCTCCTCCGTGCAATTTTATGGCGCCACTTTCCGCTGCGCCCCACCTTTCGTTCTCCTTCTACTTAGTCATCAATAAAAACACATTTGTGCGCTGACTAAAAGGCAAACAACAAAACAAAAAGCTATTTTCTGGCAGTACTCAAATGATGAATAATAAAAAAAGCAGGGCTAAGACCAAATGCGTCAGTAGTTTTCAGAGGAAGCCAGAAGGTGGTGTCTGACTGTAGAGGGTTTTATTTGGTGTGGTCAAAACGGAGACCAGACTGCTTCAGTGATTCCAGAAAAAAAAAGTAGATTAGCTGTCTGAAACTGGGTTCAGAGAGAGTGAAAACTGCACAAGAAGGCATTCAATAAGCAAGCTGTCAGCGCTAAATTAGTTTGTTCATTTCAGAAATGAAAAGGCAATATATCTTTGGAGAATAGTTTCCGAGAGGTTCTATGTGTACAGCACTGTTAACAGAAAGGACATATAAAGAATTATCGCCAATTCTCTGGAAACTGTCACTGCAGACTGGAAAGCGGTCGACCGAGAGTCGGATATTGTCATAATTTATTTTTGTGTTGATAGATAATGAGGCTTTGGGTCCACCTTTCATAAAAAAAGTGTGTTTGTCCCGTTAAAGGTATAAGTAAGAAAATATCTACCATTTCTTTGAATCCGTCTGAGAAGTCTGCAGAACTATATGCAAGTCCTGAACCGATTCAAAAGGTTTAAGATGGTTCGAAAACTAATCAAGGCATTGCACTGATTAAGATTTAATACCTGCAGCTGTATTTAATGTCAGCCACAACTCGGATAGTCATGAGGCTGCAATGTCCATTGCCAGATTTTTTGTTTTAGATCACAGACTATTTTCATATGCAAATCTTTCCACGTTGAACCACAAGACATATGCAGACTATTTTTTTCTATCTTACGCAGTTGGGTTTTACGTATCCCCCCTGTTCTATGCTTCGCTTCATACACAGAGTCTGGACGCTGAACTGTTAAGGAAGCACCAGTTCAACGCTATGAAGCTTACAGGAAATTGCCTGTAAACAACAGTCCTCCACTGCGAAGAGAAGTCTCCAGTCGAGTAATATTAATTTAATATTTGGAAGTGTGACCAAGACGAATTGTATGACTGCATTCAGACGTTCGCTTCCTCTGCTTTCCATAGTCAAACTAAAGATTGGCTACAATCCCAAGACAGAAAATCAACAACAAGTTAAATTCTATTGGAGAAATGCAATGGAAGAAAGCTGCGATTGAGAATAATCAGATTTATGGCAAGTCATCACTTTAGTTCAGTTTCAAACATCCTGCAGGTCAAGGTGAAGGAAACTTCAACAGCACAGACAGAGCACTTGATTGGTGTTTCAAGTTAATAAACTGGGTTATTGGTTGCTTATCTGGTGATTAAACCATACATGTGTCAAATGTGTGGGAATCCTTCTTTTCTTGTGGCATCACAACTTCATACATCACTAAAACTAAAGGTAGATTTTTCAAAAACGTGCTGAAGGGATAAACTCTCAGAAACCCAAACACCATGTGTAACCAAGTGAAATATTTTTATTACCATGTTACAACCAAGTATATCAAAAATGTTTTGATGTTAATTAATGCTATCGCTTAGGAAACTAAAAAAAAATCTTTTTACACCTTATCCAAGTTGCTCCCAGGAAAATTATTCTGATAGTGGAGAAATATTTGAAATGATAAATTAGCTATGTGCTCTCAAGATTTCTCCTTAAAGTGCCTTATAAAAGAAGAACAAGAAATATCTTCCTTTTCCACTCATACTGATGAAGCTGCACAAGATCATTCCTAAACCCTCGCATTAAAATCTTATACCACATCTGTGCTCCTCCTCAATTAGACATCAATAATGGAGGACCAGTAAATCTTCACCCTCCTCCGAACCAATCAATCTCTCTGACTGGCCAGTACTCGGCCTTTAATCACTTCCCTGTCCTCTCTTGTGTACTTTTCACTGTATTTTCAGGCTGAAGTCCAGTGGAATGTTGCACTCGGCCAGACTCCACAGCGGTTCACCCAGCCAAGGCCAAGACCAAGACATGACATGCGGTCTCGGACATCAGCAGGCCTGGGTTTAGTTGGCTCCGTGCAGCGCTGCAAAGGCCTGATCGCGGATCAACAGCAGGATTCTACATTGGAGACCCGCGACCCTGGAAAACCCTCCACTGGGATGAAATAATGTGGCCGAAACAGATGGCCTCGTGTGAACGTCTATATGTGGCACCGCCAATGGTGGAAAAGGGTGGAAGGTCAGAGGTGAGGGGAAGCACTGTAGCTGAGCCTTGTCTGAATGTTTTTGGCCCTCTGGCAGGCTCATGTGTCACATTCAACCTCTACAAGAATAATGGCACAAACACCACACATATGACTCCTATTCCAAGAAAATCTGATGCAACAACTGTCCAGAAATATTACAGTATTTAATATGTGTGACTATACAGAAAAAATAACATAGATAAACCAGTGGAGAAAAGCTTGCTTTACTAAAGTTAGCTTATCTATAGCCGCTTAGAAAAAAAGCGGTGTGTCAACATCGTATCTGGGAGATGTCAGTAAATTTCAGCAAAATCTCAGGTTTGGTTATCCTGTGCAAAAGCAACACATAAAAAAACACCATAGTAATTTATTTATTACATTGACTCCCCAGATAGTGCTTATCCCGTGTGAACATGTCATAAAAAATTTAAATAAGAATAAGAATAATAAAATAATGAACTGATATGAAATGATAGAGATTAAACATCTCTAAGTCAAACTTTAACCAAAACAATCTTTGGGGGATGTGAGTAGAATTAAGCTCAACCTGCATATGGACAAAATGGATTTAAAGAGGTTATAATGAGTATTTGCTGGGAATGACTCAAAGGCCCATAACAACACAAGTGGGACTTAACATTTCAGATAGTAAAAGCACCACTTGAATCAAACCCCTATCAGTTTGATCGGGTTCAAACGCAACGAGATTCCTTGCACCAGGATGCCTTTCATAGAAATTTCCGGTAACTCCATTGTGTTTTTTTTTTATTATTATTATTTTTGCAGGCTTCTGCCTTTTAACTCCTCTGTGCTTGGTAGGCAATATGAGTTCAGTAGGGGTGGGAGACGGAGGATTTTAAGGAGGATACACTTTGTGCCCGCTCTGAATGAGCATAAGGCTGATGCTTAGAAAAAAAAGCTTTGCACACATGAGAGATGCAGATATTTGAAATGATGTAAAGGGGAATGTTTAGAAGGGAGGGTGCAAAAGTTTTCCAGATACACGGCGTACTATGATCAGCTTAGTTAGATAAGAAAAGAGGCTCCTTACCCCATTTTTTTCCCCACAAAAACTCCCACAAACCTCTGCCGTGAGAGGCTCTAAAGAAGCAACACATCTGTTCCAGGGTCCCCTGCTACAATGTAGGACTAATTAAAGGATCAACTGAAGTTGGCACAGCACCCAACACAGCAGTGTATGGTTCAATTTAATTATAACAGATCAACGTACCTTTAATTGAACTTCACGGTACACCGTATTTTCCTCGCTTATCATGAGCATGTAATTAATCAAAAGAAATGCGGCGCTCGGAGTGATGCGGTACCATGGGAAGAACGCTCTCAGGTAGACAGATGTGCACCAAACAAAAATGGACGTCTTGGTGAGGTCTTTAAAGATACTCCTACGTTTTGATCTCAGAGTGTGTGTGTGTGTGTGTGTGTGTGTGTGTGTGTGTGTGTGTGTGTGATGGAGTCGGTTAAGACAGCAACACAAAGCAGGTCGTCACAGGAGAACTTCTCTTCCCAAGATGAGTCAAGCTTCATTTGTGAGCCCGCGGCATCTGAAACACGATACGGACACCTCCACGGGCCTCCTTAATGGAGAAACAACAACAGTGGCAGAGCTGCTATCCAATCCAACATTTGGTTGGAAAATGTCACAGGCAACTATCCTGAAAAACCCAGAGATAAACCCATAATCAAAGAACAACTCTGAAAAAGATCTATATAAACACAGCTCTGGAAACAATGAAGAGCCCACTGCACTGGACCACAATGTAAACCTCCTGGATATTCCACCAGATATTGATCTCTGAACTCTTCCTGAGTTAAAACATTAGTATCTAAATTAGTTTCTAAATAAACATTAACTTGTTTTCTTTGCGTTATTTTAGGTCTGAAAGCACTGCATCATTTTCTTCAAATAAATGCTAAATTTTGCTTGGAATTTCAAAGACATGATGTCAGTAGTTCATAGAACAAAAGAACGATGTTCATTTTAACTCAAACATTTACCTATAAAAAGTTAAATCAGAGAAACTGATCATTTTGCAGTTGTCTCAATTTTTCCAGAGGAGTGAATATGAACATCTTTACTTCTTTTTCACACTAAAATACAAATAAATTGTAATCTAATTTAGTGGGACTTTTTGTGAAAAACACAAAGTAGGCAACATAGTGAATACCTAGTTAAAGTTTTTAAGGTTTCTTTTTTAAATAAAAACTGAAATGTGGTGTGCATTTGTGTTTTGCCTCCTGGAGTCAACACTTTGTTGAATCACATATCACTGAAATTATAGCTTCTAGTTTGTTGGGTTTTGTCTCTACCAGCTTCAAACACACTGAATTTGTCTTATTTTGTTGTTATTTTTATTTACCTCAATCTGCCCTCTACTAAACTTTAAACAGTTGTCATGTCCCAGCTAAAGAAGCAACCACAGTTTTTAGCATGATGCGGAGCGATAGTTTCCTGCTAATCATGGCATTTTGTTTGTATTCCTAAAAGCTAAAATTTGGTCTTGTTTGATCAGAACACCTTCTTCCGCATGTTTTTCTGTGCCTCTTACATTAACTATGGCAAACTGAGAAATAAACTTTCTCTGACTTCCAAAAATGTCAGAATTGAGGACTGAACAAGTAATAGATTTTCTACAGCTCCTCCAGAGTTACCAAGGGACTCGTGGTTGTCCTTTAGTTTATTTAGATGGTCATGTTTTGTAAATTTGCAGCTCATATTCTTCCTAATATCACATAAAGGATTGGACAGTTGATTTATGACCTAACCTTTCTTCAAATCTCCCCTCAACTTTATCCCTGTCTTCCCTGGACTGCGCTTCGTATTTTGGTGACTTCTCAAAGCATGCATCGTTTTCTCGCCAGTTCACAATTGTCCAATACTTCATGTGGGCACAAAATCCCCCCAAAAGATCCAGAAAATTCAAAGGGGAACTGCTGAAACCGACACTAGGTATTGTCTTGTAAGCTCAAAATAAGCTAAAGGAGGTTTCTGCTCTCACAAATGCACGGGCAGCAGACGGTGAGAACACATGCAAGAGTCGCAGCCCTGCAGTGGGATTTCCCTTTCCAGCAAACACATGATGGCATTGGCAGGCAGACAGCTGTACTTGTATAAACAATGACACGCAAAGCACGACCCAGTCCAAGGAGCTCCCACACATAACGCTCCGTCCATCATGTTCCAGCAGCAGAAACAGCTGGAAGGCAGCTGCTTGCAGGCAAAACAGCCCAGGGCTTCACTTGAGAAGATGTTGAAATCTGAGACACTTCGGTGTGCGCAGAGTGAACTTTTAGCAAGTACCTAAGCCCCAACAATACCCGTTTCGTTTCTAATAAGATTACAAGTAAAAATCTGGCATAAATGCAGTATCTGGAGTTTTAAAAAAGTGACTGATAATATGTATTCGTACACATGAGCTCAAACTTTCCCACAGTTTACAAGTTACATAAATTGGAGCGTATTTGGCGAACGTCAGAATCCTGACTGTACACTCCCGGATGTGGAGAAGCTCCTCAAGTTATGTGTTTTGTTAAAGTGTGAAAATTGTTCAACTTTTTTCTCCCTTCCTGTAATAAATCCACATGAAATTGAGAGAGAAATTCTCAAAAGTCACAAGAAAACAAGTTTTTTCACATACCCTCTCACATTTTATATTTTCTAGTTTCATCAAAACGTCTTTTGAGAAAATCCTTCACATCAACATAACCGAGTTGGAAAATAAAGACAAAGTGGGGTTTGACTCAAAACCTGCCCCTCCTGTGGGTTTAGACAAATTAAATTAAATCTCCAAAGTTGTTCTACTAATTTACTAAGACAGAGACAAGGGGGAAATTGAACAGTAGACCCCATGTGGAGTTGATGTATGGAGTATGATCCACTTAATTGCAGCATAGGCAACTCAGGAGACCTAATTGGAAAATTCATCAAATAGTTGTTCCGTATCAAAAAGCTGGATTGGAAAGTCCAATTAAAAAAAAAAAACGTGTAACTTTTGAAAAACTTTTTTCAAGTTTCTAAAAGTTACATTATAAGTTGAATCGTAATGCCACGGATAAGAGTAATACTCACATGAACGCATGATAGATGAATGCCCATCCTCTCGGTCTCTCCAGCACGTTGTAAAGGCAGTTTTGCAACTTTCTGAAGCGCTTACTTGAAGCGGACGCGTTGGCTCGGGGTCCGGGCGGCCCGGGCAGCGGGGTGCCCAGCAGCCCCGTGCGGTGCGACGGGTGTCCGCGCTCCGGCGTGGACGGCTCGCTCCGCTCCGTCTGGACGGCGGTGAGCGCCACGAACTCTACCCGCCTGTCGTCGTTCGGCGCCGGGGGAGCGAGCATTCTGAGGCCGCCGTTGTTGGATGGACTTCCGAGCATTTTTTTTCTTTCTGTCACGACTGTTTCTCCTGTCTCCTCTCACTGGATCATGCTCTGGATCTTTGCCTCAAAGTGGACTACAACTTGTAAAGTCCCACAAGCCTCGCCATGCCTTGTTTTTCTTTCTTTTTTTTTTTTTTTGTGGTCTCGGTAGCTCCGTCAAGCTTCAAAAGTTATCTGTAAATCAAGACACGGTCGTAAAAGCCAGAAAGCGCAATAGTTTGATTAGTGCGTCGCGCTGAAACGTGACCCTCAGTGACCATCTCAGAGTCAGGTGTAAGAGGCTGACCAGCAGCGGGGTGCAGAGAGGCGATCACACATGCATTAACTCCAATAACGCCGCAAAAAAAAAAAACGACCTGGCATCACTTTGAAAGCAGCGCGCAAACAGTCGAGTCGAGCAAACGCGTGCGGCTTTTTTGCTCAACCCAACAGGCGAGCGTGACTTCGCTGCACTTGCTCCGCGTCGTCTAAAGTCGTTTCCGT
This sequence comes from Micropoecilia bifurca, assembly GCA_903067075.1. Lineage (NCBI taxonomy): Eukaryota > Metazoa > Chordata > Actinopteri > Cyprinodontiformes > Poeciliidae > Micropoecilia > Micropoecilia bifurca. Next base: position 12,234 of record CAEGAF010147973.1, read on the forward strand.
GAATAAAAGCCGCTGTAATTGAGTTACTCTTAGCCGGTTCTGTCGTTGCCGCGCCACATCAGCTCTCCTCCCGGTGCGCCGCTCCGGTCCGGCGCTGCTCCGCTCCGGCAGGCGGGGTGGAGCGCGCAGGAGTCAGACACATCAGGGCGATGGCAAGAGACTGCATCTGAGAAAGCAAGAAAGAAAACAACGACAACTCCAACGAGAGGTTCAGGGGGAAAAAAAAGATGTCTGGAGCCTGGTGGGGAGAAGCTGGTCTCTTGTTAGGTGACCCTGCTGTGTGGGGAGAAACTGAAGAGGCGGAGAAGAAGTCGGCGCGCCGGGATGGAGAGCCGCACCGCAGCGCTAACAAATCCGTCGTTTAGGAAGATTTCCTGGGAGATGAACTGTGCTAAAAGTTGGATGATTGCAATGCACATAAGCCTTTCTGTTGTTATCCGATCTTACGAAATACAAAAACACCCAAATGGAATGGAAAATGCGTTCCATAAAAACAAAACAAACAAAAAATCAGTATATAATAGACATTCATTGCACACGCAACGAGTTTCATATATTAAATGTTGACGTCTGTCAGTTTTCCTAATTGCAGCTAATGAACGCAATCATGTTCACTTTACCATAATCCAGGGGTGTCAATGACTCCATGCACAGATATGTTAATCCACAGTCATTGCCAATGACACTGTCTGCTCAGGAGAATAGTCATGGAAAGTTGAGTGGAAGGAAACCCTTCCACAACTTTCCATGCTTCTGCTTCTGTGACTGGTCTGAAACAGCAGCAAAACACGTGATTAGTGATCCCATGGGTAGGATTGTCAGGTGCCTAACAGTCATACTTTTGGACTTTGGGAGAAAGCCGGAGTACCCGGAGAGAACCCATGTATGCATGGGGAGAACATGCAAACTCCATGGAGTTACTATGAAGCCCTGCAGGTCAGCCGGGAGACCAACAGGACTAGCTATGAAGTGTTGGAGGTCGGGAAGGAGATCGACAGGACTTGCTATGATGCCCTGGAGAAGTGTATTGCATATTACATTTTCAAAAGTCTATTGGAGCAGTCTCAGACCACACGACTAAATACATGTGGCTGCTTCTGTGACTGGTCTGAAACAGCAGCAAAACACGTGATTGTGATCCCATGGGTAGGATCGTCAGGTGCCTAACAGTCATACTTTTGGACTTTGGGAAAGCCGGAGTACCCGGAGAGAACCCATGTATGCATGGGGAGATCATGCAAACTCCATGCAGTTACTATAAAGCCCTGGAGGTTGGGCAGGATACCGACCGGACACACTATGAAGCCCTGGAGAAATGTATTGCATTTGAAAAGTCTATTGGAGAAGTCTCTGACCACACGTTTGAATACAGGTGGCTGCTTCTGTGGCTGGTCTGAAACAGCCACAAAATGTGATTAGTGATCCCATGGGTAGGATCGTAAGGTGCCTAACAGTCATACTTTTGGACTTTGGGAGAAAGCCGGAGTACCCGGAGAGAACCCACGTATGCATGGGGAGAACACGCAAATTCCATGGAGTTACTATGAAGCCCTGCAGGTCAGCCGGGAGACCAACAGGACTAGCTATGAAGTGTTGGAGGTCAGGAAGGAGATCGACAGGACTTGCTATGATGCCCTGGAGAAGTGTATTGCATATTACATTTTCAAAAGTCTATTGGAG
>CAEGAF010147980.1:0-23674 GCA_903067075.1 Micropoecilia bifurca
GTGTGTGTGTGTGTGTGTGTGTGTGTGTGTGTGTGTGTGTGTGTGTGTGTGTGTGTGTGTGTGTGTGTGTATGTGTGGTCTGACATGTTAGTGCTTTCAGTAAACTGGAAAAATAGTACTATAATTTGTAAGTAAGTTTTTAAGAGTATATTGTCTCATTAGTCATTAGAAGTGAAAGCTTAAAAGAAATTGAGTGATGAAAATGAAAATAAAATGGTTATGATTCTCATGCAATTGAAACTGAAACACTAAACTTCGGTTTCAGAAATAGTTGAAGTCAAATCTGTCTGGTTATTCTGAAAACTAGACTGTAGTTATTCATAAGTGAAATTCTTGTGATTTGAAAGCAGCAAAGAAAATGTAATGCTGGAAAAAAATGCGTATGTCTTCCCACTTCATTTGTTTCACTTTAGAGGCACAATAGTTTTTTTTATTATTAATTTTTTTGCAACAATCCAGAACTTGAATCTGGAAATGATGTTACAGCCACTGTAACCTTGCTCTGGATGCAGTTGGTTGAGGTTTGTGCTTATGGTTGGAGGTATTTGTTCTTGATGATGGAGTTTCCAGGTTGCCACCCTGACGTCACAGGTCTCCGCTTGAGCTTGGAAAGTTACAGGCTCCTTGTCAATTCAGAAAGGCTGCTTAGTGTTATGCAGGAAGTAATAGCTTCAGTTATGAACCAGCTTTGCAAACCTCTGAAGGTTTTGTGTCACATTGAATGAGTCACACAGATGTCTTATGAATTAACCCTCCCCTCCCTCTTTTGTGAATGTGCTGCTACAAAATGCCATGATTTATATCCTGAAGAGCAAACAGCAAAGATGTGGACTGGAGACATGAGACTTGGAATCAAGTCAGACATTTGTCCCAAGTTACATTACTTTGAATTCAACTTGGTAACATAATGAAAGACTTTGTACTTGTAATGAACTTTCACTCAAATAACTCATGACTTCACTTTGACATAATGGATTCTGAGATCAGGGTTGGTGAAGAACTCCAGACTTTCCAATTAATTTTCTGCGTCCTGTTGAGGCATTCAGGCACAGACAGAGGCTGGTTGCCTTCATATAGCAGGATAACTTTGCTCTACAAAGAGTATATCTGGTAACCTAATTGCATGATTGACTATGAAATTATTGCTTCTGGGATCAAAATAAACAGGTCACATTAATAAGATATGGACCTGTGTTTTGTTTGACCTTTGACCTTTTGGATTATTCGTATGGGTGAAACTTTTTGTTTTCAAACTTGGAACTCAAACATGTAAATACAATAAATGTAATGTATGTTATGTTTAGTAAATTTCCATTTAAGTATTCATTGAATAAACTACAGCACTCATGAAATCTTCTGGAGTATATTACCTTTTACATGTTTAAATTTATCCTTGAAAATGTAGAAACATCCACATTGGGTGCTTCTAAATTAGCAAGTGATTGCTAAGAATAATTTAGCAATCACTTGCTATGTGATTCTGCTAAGTTTATTTTTAGACTTTTATGCTAATTTAAATGTTGATGTATTAAATTTATTGTTGTTGCTGTTGTCTGTCTTGGCCAAGATGCTCTTGTAAAATAGATCTTTTATTTCTAAATGAATATGAAAATGTCACACAAAAATAATTTTAAATAATCTTTAGGTGAGAACAAACCTAATTTCTACAGTATGATCTCATGGTGTTTTTGTTATTATTATTATTATTATTATTATTATTATTATTATTATTATTATTATTATTATTATTATCATCTTGAATGTAGACAATTTACTCAGTAAAGGTGCAGAAGTGAATTAGATTACTGGGAAAAAAAAGAATTCAGATATTATTTTACCCAGAATTCTGAATTTTGATTTCAGAAAACTAAAGCCAAATTTCTGAGGAAAAAAAAACAAAATACAGAGAAAAAGTCAGAATTCTAAGATTTGTCAGAACAAGAATAATTCTGATTAAAATCAGAATTCTGAGAAAAAAGTTACACATATAAAAAAAAATAAAAATATTTTTTTCCAGATTTTTTTAAATTTAAATTTTATTTTACTGAAGTACTCCTCAGTAAAAAGTGGGAGAAGGGAGTTAGACGAAAACATTGTGCCTGTCAGTTCAAGCCCAGGGCACACGGCTCTCCGGCTAGCAGGAAATCCCCTTCCGTGTTCCGCAGGGGAAGCTGCTGATGTTTGCTAAAGCGAAGGAGGTGACATGATGCGTTCCGTCCCAGCCGCTGCTGTTACTGTCCTGCTAGCCTGGATTTACCCCAGCTCTGGGCTGTACTTCCACATTGGAGAGACAGAGAAAAAATGCTTCATTGAGGAAATTCCCGACGAGACCATGGTCATCGGTAAGCTAGCAGCTGAGCTGGAGGCCCGGCTAGCAGGCGGCGCTAACAGCTGCTCGTTGTAACATCAGACAAAGCTGGTTGGGCTGATTACAGTGATTCTGATGAAACGATGACATTTCTACTCTCCATGAAATTTGCATCTCTCTGTGATGTAGTAGTTAACAGCACCACACACAGGTTTCATTCATTATACAGTTGAAACACAGAAGTTTATGTACACCGAATAAAATGACACACAAGGAATAAGAAGAAACACCAACCTTTTCTTTTTTCTCACAAAATAGGTTTTGGTCTGATTTAACTTAAGGAGAAAAGGAAGGTCAGGTCTTTATTTCTGTCTATGTAAATTTGTGAGTGTCAAACTGTATATATTCCACTTTACTCGTCGTTCAGGATCTGATTGAAAGTCTCCTCATTAAGAGAAGGAGATGAAATCTGCTGAGGAGCAGCGACAAAAGGCCAGTGGTTGGGGTTTCACTTTAGTGTGACCTGAAGAAAGCAGCCGGAAGTCACTGTCACACCATCACTGTCAGGGTTGATCCAGTCATCTGGTGACACTTTAACCACAGAGAGAGGAGAATCCATAACCAGAGGTCAGAGGAATCCTGTAGATTGTTGGAAGTGGGGTTTTAAGCAGTCATCCATCAAAGACTTTTCTATAGATGCTTGTTGTCTGATCAGCAGCACATGTAATAAAAGGCTTTAAAGGGTTTCAAGCTGTGCCTACTTTAAATTTAAAGAGAATCTGTTGATGGTGCTAAAGATTAAGGCGATGGCATGCAGGCCTTCCAATCTGAAATAAATGACATGTATGTAGCGCATCTCAAGAGTGCAGTCTGGAAGAGTTTCACAGTAAAAAGTAACAAAAAGCAGCAAAAATAAGAGCGGCGTTAAGTTAAAGTTGTCACAAATATTTTCAGACTACATTTTTAATCTACAGAGCAAAATAAAATAAAATGTATCCAGCTAATTTTTTCATTCCTGCAGCATTGAAAATAAAGGGAAAAAAGACATTTTTTTACAAGTACTTTGAGAAAGTTTGAGAGTTTATACTCTCATAAAAAACCAAATGGATATTTTTTTTATTGTGAAATCGTAAGTTAGCTACACAACACGTAGATCCTTTTCTTCTTTGCCTGTTAACACTAAATAACTGAGCATTGGCTAACATATCCCAACTACTGATCTTCAAGTTTTAAAAAAGGTTACTATTTAATGATAGAAAATATTTTCAAAATAACTTCAAATACTAGAAATACCACCATGAACTTAAATTGATATTTTTGATGGATCATAGACACTAACTCGTCTCCTGTACGTTAGGAGCAATGCTCAGTTTTGTCTCACTCAAGTTCAATAAGAACGTAATCAGTAATGGGAATTATTCAAAATTGTTGATTTAAACCCAGATATATACCGTGTCCAAGTAACAAATTCACACTACCGTCCCTTTAAGAGCTGTGTTCTGTTTCTGTATCTGGCAGGAAAATACCGGACCCAGCTTTGGGACAAACAGGCCGGTTCCTTCCTCCCCTCCACCCCTGGCCTCGGGATGCACGTCGAGATCAAGGATCCAGACACGAAGGTGAGCTCAGAGCCAAGGTGTCGCCATGACACCCAGCACGTCACTCACCACGGCAACCTACAGCTCCTGGTCTTGGTGTGTTCCAGATCATCCTGTCCCGTCAGTACGGCTCTGAGGGCCGCTTCACGTTCACCTCACACACTCCTGGAGAGCATCAGATCTGCCTGCACTCCAACTCCACCAAGATGGCTCTGTTCGCCGGAGGGAAGCTGGTAGGAGCGTCGCCTCAGACAGACATGATGACGGTTTATTGACTGATTGATATTTAGTTAAAGAAACAACTTCCATGTGGATGTTTTTTCTTTTTTTTAAGCTTAAAACTGTTAGCTTTCTGTTGTATTTCATCAGCAAATTGGAAAAGCATTCGCATTACAACCTTAAGCGTTAATGTATTTTATTGGGATCTCAAACACAAACTAGTGCATAAATGCAACTTGGAAGAACAATAATGATTTTCAGTGTTTTTTTGAATAAAAACCAGAAGTCGAACCAGTACTTTTTAGAAGTCTTTTGGAGGATGTATGTTATTTATTGCTCAGGGTTTTTTTTCTTCTAAATTGCTTTTGCTCAGACAGATAATGCAGAACACCTGTGATGAGAAATGTTCAATTCCTGTTACAAATTCTCAACAATCCGTTCTGTCGTGCAAATATGCTTTGATAAACCATTTTGTTGTAGCTCTGGGTTTATGTTCAAGGAATATTTGGAGGTTTCCCTTCAGAACCTGGTTGCATTTAGCTCCACCCATCAACTCTGATGATAGACCTGCCCTTGCTGAAGAATGCATCCACACAGTATGGTGCTGCCACAATTATATTTCATAGTGTGATATGTTGTGTTTTTTATTTGTACCCAAAAAATCCGTTTTGGTCTGACCAGATGTTTGCCGTGTCCAGTAAATGGCTCGTTGCCATCATGAATTTCAGTGGTGGGCGCACTTCTGCTAATGTGCTAATAGCGGAGCTAATACGTTATGAAGCGCCTTTTAGCTTCCCTTAAATATGTAGATAAATGCTGAAACGCTAATTTACTTGGCTGTTTTGTAAACTTTCAGTTTGATATCCGTGTTGAAGTTGCGACTAAGAATTCTTTAAGTAGTTAGACTTCCGTGCTCATGCTTTTACTTTGAAGAGATGGTTTACGCAGCAGTTCCGTTTTCTCTCCTAGTACTTCCCCCCAATAAATGTATTTAAATCAAGAAACATACAGGAAGAAAATAAAACATGGAGAACAAGAAATGAACATAACTGCAATATCAAAGGGAATTATTGAACATATAAATCATAATGTCAAGTATAATGCTAGGATTAGCTAATGCTAGTGGTTTAGCAATAGTTTCCGCTAAATATTGTGTTGGTTTAGCACTTTAATGTTAGCGTTAGCAAAACTAATGTCTATGACTAATGCTTACCTCTTATAAAGCTGTTCACATTTTTACATATTTTATTCATTTGTTACAAGAAAAAATGTTGGCATTCAGTTAGAATTTTCCTTCAATTTCAGCCTTATGTTCTGCTTTGTGTTCATCACATTTTTTTTCTCCATCATAAATAGCTTTTTTCTCAGCCTTCTCACACCAATCAGTAACTCCTCTGTAATGTTGCAGCGAGTCCATTTGGAGATTCAGGTTGGAGAACACACCAACAACTACCCTGAAATCGCAGCGAAAGATAAGCTGACCGAGCTGCAGCTGCGAGTCCGACAGCTGCTGGACCAGGTGGAGCAGATCCAGAAGGAGCAAAGCTACCAGAGGGTCAGTTCAGAAAAACAAACAAAAAAAAACATTTGAGATGTTTACCAGAGCTGCTTAAGCCTTGAGCTCACTGTGCTGGTTTGTGTCTGGCAGTACCGGGAGGAGAGGTTCCGCATGACGAGCGAGAGCACCAACCAGCGAGTCCTCTGGTGGTCCATCGCTCAGACCTTCATCCTCATCGTCACTGGGATCTGGCAGATGAGGCACCTGAAAAGCTTTTTTGAAGCCAAGAAACTGGTTTAGCACGATCTGGGAGACGAGAGAAACACGGTGGACTAAAAGGAGGAGCTGACCCGGTCGGCAGCCGTATCCGGTACCTGTTGATCCACACACCAGTCCTGGGAAAGCTTTTAGGTTTGACTTCGTAACGTTTTAGGTTTTCTGCGGAAGCGCGTCAGTCCAGCTACATTTCCACTAATGTTTAGTTTTTTTTTTTGTTTTTTTGGACCACACTGGACATTTTTTTGTTATGTGGGTTTTTACACTAAAGGATTTCTGTGAAAGACGGAGGATGTTAAAATTGTTACATGAAAATAACTTAAGTTATTTAGTTTGCTTTGTTACTGTTTCGTAACAGCTGTGTTCAACCTGATTTCCGACGTGTCCAAATATTATCCTGATACATAAACAGTTGGTTTGCGATTTCAGGACATTTTCTTCTCTGTCGTTAATATTTCTTTAAGATAGAAAATATCAGAGCTTGACTTGTTCAATTTAGTTTCCTGACATGGAACCTTTCTAAAGCCTGTTTGAGGTAATCAGTCCACCTTAAACATCCTGCTGACATCAGGGGCCATATGAGCTTTCAGAGCACAGAGCTGAGATTGTGGATCTGAAGGGGCGTGGTCTGTTCATGGAGCTGTGTCCCATATAAGACATGTGGAACCTTTTCCGTATGGTTTGTCGTCATGGAGACCCTCTGAAGGTATTATCAGTACAGGTCACATTGTTTATTGGGTAAAAGGAGCTTAACTGTGTAATAAATAAATAAAATGATTAAATTGGTTTAAAACTAACAAAACAATTAAAGTCCTACAAGAATATTGACTTTAGATTTCAGCTGTTGCCTGTTGTTACGTACGTCAAAATGTATTTTGATTCCTCTGTTTTGCTTGAATTTAAACACCAGTCATTCACAACATTGTGACCAGAATCTCAAATAATCTGTCCAAAAACAGCTTTTAGCAGTTGAGGTTTTAACTAGGACCATCTGGAGGTTTCCTGGCGTGTTTCATCCTGGAATGTCGACGACACGTTCTTGTGTCTCTGCAGAGGCCATAAAGGCTGCATGTCCATCTCAGACTTTAGGTGCTTTCAAAAGATGTGTCAGATGAAGACAGACACCAGAACATGTAGTAACCGATTAAAGGGACAGAATTCTCCAGTGATTGGACTAGACCATATAAGTGTACTTGAACGTTAGAGCAAGCCCTTCTTTCTCTCTTTTTGTACTTTCTTTATCCTGGATCTCACGCATGATATGAACTTTCATCAGCTTGTTGACACATTCGGAGGCAGGAATCGGTTAATATAGTGATCTAGGTAAAAGTTTTTATAACACTTTCTATTTCTTGATTAAAAATAGATTTAAAAAACAACTCATTAAGTAATTGTAGAGCAAACGTTTTAGCCAATGTGTGTCACTCACACGAGTTCATGATTGTTGATTTAGCTGTTGAATGTTTTTTGATGGTTGTGCAGTTTTGCTTTTTCCTTTTACTAAAAGTATTTTGGGCTTAAACTGTTCAGTCACCATCAGTATTTTTTTTTCTATAGATTGAAAGTTTGATCCACCAGTCCAGGTTTCTGCTGTGTTTTCATCATTCCAGTGGCAGATACAGAGTGGTGTCAAAATTTTCTTTCCAGGAAATAATTTTTTTTTTTTTCAAAATCCCACCAAGTAGGGTAGAGATATTACCAACATTATTTATGACATATATATAACATACACATGTTTTCTTACCCTTTTAACACTATTACGGTACATAAAAGAAAGTCTAATTGCTGCTTCAGTTAAACTCTCTACTCATCATTATCGTCACATGACCAAACAAATACCACAACATCCGTCCTACCGCTATTTTTTTTTTTTAAATGATGGTAAAATAGCTGCTTCTCATGTTGACTCTGCCCTGCTCTCAAGTGCTTAGTCAAAGTTTCGGTTCATGGAAGTTTGGTGGGGGGAAAAATGGAAACATTTGGTTCTGCTGGTGATTTATGCTTACAGCTGCACTAAAGTCTTATAAATGTGAAATATGGAGTGAATCTAAAGGTTTTCCTCCAAGTTGTTTAAGGTTTTAGCTCACAGACTGTTTTCTGCAGGCTGGCTGACAGACTGTGTTTCATCAGATTTTATTTATTTAGCTGTTACAAAATGGCAGATTTGCCATTTTGGGAGCCGATTTGTCAATCCAGGGCAAATCGGCTCGAAATATCCAGGAGTTTAAATATCGTATGGTAATAACTCATAAAAGAAGACATCAGTTCTAAAAATTGTTTTTCAATATGTTTAATTTAAATTTGATCTGTATTTCATCCTGAAATGCTTAATAAAGAAACTTTGTCCAAAAGATGTCTGTCTTACGCTTAATATGCCACTTTTTCCCCCCGCAAAAGGAATAAATACACAGCAATTAGCTGATATTTTCAACAGTAAAATTTATTGCTTGGCTTTGGCCTCTCCTCAAAAACCAAACCAAACGATACTGAAATGCCTTATTGACAGTAAGGACACGTCTAATCACAAGTTTACCTCCTATTTTAGAGTTTTTTTTTTTATTTATTCCACTGACACTTTTATATGAGAACAGGAAAACACTGCGTTCTGCAGCTGGACGTCACAGCTGGCAGCTTTGAAAACCAAACATTTGCATAGATTCACTTTCTCTCATCTGGAATAACACACCACTGTACAGACACAAACACACACACACACACACACACACACACACACACACACACACCGAACAAAAACAAAACCTCCCCTCGGATTTGTCGATATCAAGAATAAAGTCTGAGACATTTGGCACATTGTATGAAACCATATCAAATGCACGGTAATTGTTATAAAGGGATAAACAATTTATTAAATCAAATCTTTGTTTTACAAGGAAAATTGTTCATTGGAGCGAGTGGAACTTTTGACCTCACATTGTTCAGCTGGAAAAATAGAAAACAATGAACCAGCTCAACAATCTCCTATTAGAACACAAGAGAAACGGATTTTATGAAGCCAGTGTCTTTTTAATAAACTGTGTCAGAGTAATGGAAAATAAAAGGCTTCCATATGTGTAAAGTGTGTTAACACCAGTTACACATTTTCCTAAAAACAAACAAAAACAAAGATCAGTACTAAATGTGAGGTTAAGTGGACTAGCTGTGAGAAGTCAGTATCCTACCAGTCGTAGATCTAACAATCATGCCAATTCAGGGAATCCAAGAAAAATTCTCACTTGGGAATCAAGAAAAACTACAATGAAGAGTCAGAACAATTGTGCAACAGTTACTTTTTGATAGCTTGGACAATGAAAGTGTAAGACTTAGAAAGAAAAGACCACAGGCCTTATTCTGGAATGAATAATGTGTACAGAATATCTGCTTTTTAAAGAACCACAACAACTCCTGGTGCATATTTTATAGCTCCATATGGACGTTAATGCTACATATCTCAATAAATAGTGACCCAACTGTGCAACAGTCTCATTAAATATGAGGTGCAAATAAATGTTTAAACCGCATTTATTCAAACAGCAAGAAAATCTCTGATTTGACAGTTGTGGAAAATTTGAGCCAACTAATTGTTACTGGACTGCTGTCAATTTCATGGAAGATACTGACTGCTGACACCTAAGTCACTGCTGATAAAAATCTTACTACATCTGAGTTCCTGTTTTTCATTGGCTTGAATCCACTGGTGGTCGCTGTTTATCCACACATTGGAAGTGAGAGCACTCCAAGCAAGAAACAGCTGCTAGACACAACTGGTAGAGATGGAAAAGACATCTTATCTCATTTAATTCTCAACTGAATATCAATTTAATGATTAGAAAAATCGAAAAAGGAAAAAAAAGTTTATTTTGTGACTACTTTTATAGTTTCTCCCCACACCTCCAATGTCTTGGAGGTGATTTTAATAATCTCCTTTTAGTGTTCAGATACGGTGAGATGGTGCATCTTCTTAGCAGCTTCTTCTGACACCGTCTTGGCTGTTTTCTCGGGGCTGGGAGCCGGACTGGGAAGGGGACTGGGATTGGGAGTGTTCAGCGCACTGTTGGGATACTCCCTGTTGCCGAAGATGATGCTGCCGACTCGCACGTTGGTGGCGCCCACTTCGATCTTGAATCCGCAGGAGAGAGGAGAGAGTACAAGTCAGACCAAAGAGGAAAGAAATGTCCTTAATTGAAGTGCTGTTCAGACAGTCACATTGAAATTCCAAAACAGTGTAAAATGGAAGGTAAAGGTAAAAATATTAGCTAGCATGCTCCAGTGGTGGGCACACTTCCACTGATGCGCTAACGGCATAGCTAATCTATCCTTTTACCGATTCAGCTAACTTTGAAAATTAGCTTCCTTTAAGCTAAGCTGTAAACTTTCATTTGAACAAAACATCTCGTTTATCAGCTGTTAAGCATTCTTAAAATAGTTAAGTTTGTATTGATGCTCTTATTTTGAAGTGGATGAAGACTGTTTGCACGGCAGTTCTGTTTCCTCTCCTCATCTCACATTTTCTATAATCAGTGCTCGCACTGCTTTGTCATGATAACAAGCACAGATAACTTACCGCATGTTCAAAGTCAGTGGACATGCCCATGCTGAGCTCCACCTCCTCCACGGGCAGCTTCAGGCCCTCACACACCTCCTGCCGCCGACTCAACAGCATCTACAGGAGGATTTAGACCCCAGCCTTTAATGTACATAAACATGAAGCCCAAACTTAACTTTTTACTGTTGCAATTAGATAAATAATTGCAACAGATAGAAAGTTCCTAGAGAACTTTCTATCTGTAATGTATGGTGATATTTTTTTTAATTATGACTCCCCTCTTTTTTGGGGACATTTTTTATTGCCTAGCCAGAAGAAAAAACAAATCCCTTCAATAGAACCTGACTGCATGAAGTAGGGCCTTCATCAACACTAAGACTCAGTGGGAGCTATTACTGTATGCTCAGATGGTGAAGCTTCTCAGCAGTGCCTATCTAAACTACTCCAAGAAAGCCTCAACAAATCATCCAGGAGGTGAAAACTACTTTTGGGTATTTACCAAAATTTGTTTGATGACCTGGAGCTTTTAAAGGGATGTATTATGTATTTTCCAGGCACATGGTACAATTTTATAGCACAATAAAGTAACTCTGTTACTTTCAGTTATTATGAAAATGCAACATATATTCAAAATAACTTAAAAGAAATAGGAATTTTCATCACAGCCATATTTGACCCCATAAAATTGACATCGGTCTTTTTAAGGACATTCCACTTCAGGACATTATCACGTCAATGCTTCTCATTATGCTGTTTACAACCATCCTTAGCAGCATTAGACTAAGAAGCAGTTCGTATGATGAGCTCAGCAGACGTGCAGTTCCACCAAAGTGTGTGCTAATGGCTGCTGCCTCTAGTCTGGAGGAGCGGGGCAGAGGGTAGACCCAAATAAGCTGTAACCCAAAATAACTTTGGAGCCTCTGGGGAGTGTTGCTGGGAAAAGGGGTGTCTGGTTTTCCCTCTAGGACCTGTTACCCTGTGACCAAAATTCAGTTTATTGGTTGACCGATGGGCAGACTCTAAAAACGTCATCTGAAAAGCTAAAGTAGTGGAGTAAAGTGTCTCGCCATGACTCATAAAATAATTTCCTGACATACTCTGAGCTCCCTCAGTTATATTAACATGTGAAAAATGTCCTCGATTCCTAGAAAGGAACTGACTTTCTCTGAAGGTTTCTACCTGAAAGTCAGGGTTGGGCCCCAGTGTGAGGTCGTAGCCGTAGCGACCGATGGTCATGAGTCCTGAGAAATGCAGGGCGGAGCACTGCGACACGATGTGTTTAACCGTGTTGACCGTGTCCTCCGGCGGCAGGCCGTGTTTGTCTGAAACAGCAGAGCCCTGCATCAGCAAATGCAACCTGGACCCTCATTTCTGTGATCAGCGACACTCACTCTGCTCTCCACTGGTGTTGACCTGCACCATGACCTTTAACCTCTGGCTGCTCGCTCCTCGGAGACGCTGCCACGAGCTGTTGACCTTGTCGGCCAGCTTCGCGGAGTCGATGGTCTCCACGAGGAAAAGGTTAGGGACGCCTGGAGGACAAGACGACTCGTGACTGTTTGCAAACAGGAAGCTAATGGAGGAAAGACTAGCAGAGATGACACCACTCACCCAGCAACTTGTTGACGTTGTTCTTCTGTAAGTGGCCGATGAAATGCCACTTGATTTCTGGGCAAGACTCTAAAATCTAGATGAGGAAGGAGGACAGTTGTAAAAGCTAAAAGGTCAAAGTTTGCACTCCATCCTCTGGAACATGTGAACCTACCAGTGGATCTGACGCTTTGTCCACAAGCTCATTAACCTGGAAGGAGAGCCGTATAGAGGTCAGTCTCTCTATCCATTCCTTGATGGCCAGCAGCGTTCCATACTCACATAGTTCTCTCCAAAGTTGCGCTGTCCTTGCCTGTAGGCCTCCACAATCATGTATGGGGGTTTGGTTTTGCTGACAGCTACAAGGCGGGGCAGCACAGCCGGGAGCGTCTGAGGAAGGACAAACTATCCGTCATCTGAATCGGTGGATGAGCTCAGAGGTCAGTGCAGGTTGTTACAGTGCCTCCAAAAACCATTCAACTCTTTCAGATTCTGTCGCATTGTTTGTTATTATCATGGAAGAGTGGCAAAAGGAAAGGTACTGCTGGAAGAAAACCATAAAAATCTCTGCTTGCCCTTTGCCAGAACCCATCTCAGGGACAAGATCGGTCAATGCGTACATGCACTGGCGCCACGGACCTCCGACCACCATCGGCAGGTAAGGCGGGTAAAGTGTCTGACCCAAGGACACAGCAACACAAACAGACAGAGCAGGGATTGAACAGGCAACCCCCTCATTGCAGAACAAACACCAACCACCGTTGCCCCATAATTTAGGATAACAGTAGTCACCCCCTTGTTGCCAACTAAGGCCTTTTCAACACATAGTTAGGTCTTTATAAAAACAAATGTCTGCGCCATATTGTTTAAAAAGATTTTATTGTAGATGCAGGATCGGTTTATAAAACGTTTTCATTCACATGAACCTGGACAAATCCATCTCTGAGTGTTGTTTTAAACATACCAAACCCACAGGGGGCAGTATGGTGCAAAACTAAAACCTGTAATAAAACACAAGACAATGTCGGTTGGGAATCATGTCGCAACAAATATGTGGGTATAGTGGCAAATTATTTGTTGGAGACTGTATGATCTACACACAGCAAACACCTACGTTTTCTCTGATCTCCACTTTGGTCACTATAAATCGCTATTAGTGATAATTAATAAGTTTTTGTGTGGATGATAGGCTATAATGCATAAACATTTATTTGTAACATTAAGTGTAGACTAGGTGTTAAGTGATTTTGATGCAATTTAGTGACTCACACAAAAAAATTGGTAAAGGCCAAAAAAGGAATCAGCAGGTCAAGTTTTTTTTCAGCCAGAAAGCTGCAATCAGTGAATTCCTAACAGAAAGATTTAGATCATGTGCTGCAATGATCCAGTCAAAGTCCAGACCTAAGTACAAATGGGAATATATGACAAGACTAGAAAAGTGTTCACTGACCAGCTCCATCTAATGTGACTCACATGCTATAAAAACAAAATGGCAAAAGATTCAGTCTGAAGATAAAGAGCAACGCCGACAGACACACTCCCCCAAGAATATGTGTGGTGTGGATGGAACAGCAATGACTGAATAGAAATGCGTACCACACTTTTCAGATTTATATTTGCTAAAAGGCTTGAAAAACACCATAATCCTTTTAGTCCAAAAGTATGAGCTACTCTGTACTGGTTGAGATGCTGTGAGGGACCAACATCAGGACCAAACCGGCAGAGTGTGCTGCATCATAACCAACTCTGACTGTGTTTGAATATTTATTTATTTTCTGGTGGACTAGCTGTTAGCTCCAAATGACTGGTTGTCAATGTGTCTGATTCAACACTGGTCCATCTCTAGTTTAGGAGCTTTTTTATACCTTGATGCTTCGAGAAAAATTCTGAAACAGCTTAATTAGGCCAAATGAAAATTATCGACCGATATTAATTAAAAAGAAACGATAATAACAAGAAGGTCTCCCTGATCTGAGACAAACTATCAGAAATTAGGGTCATCCTGGTCAAAGCTGACCACCTGCTGTGATATAAAAAAACACGCTACTCTGATTTGCTCAGCTTAATCCACAAAATGATGCAAAGAGATGAACGTGAATCCACAGAATGAAAGGATCCTCGCATTAACACGCTGTCACTTTAAATCACGAATCGTGTTATGAAAGTGCTGCTACAGGCTCGAGCGCCTTCCATCCAAAGGTTGACATGTTTGGCAGCCTTGTATAACCTCCGCTCTCTCCACCGCCTCGCTGTTTTCCCGCCTGCAGTTGGCGGAGCGTCAGAGAGGCGCTTCCCGGGGAAGGTGTTACCTTGGGCCGCCGCGCCGCCGCCTGCTTCACCCGCTCCAGCACCGACTGGACCGCCTTCCCAACCTCCTCCGACATTGCTACTTTCCACATACAGTCAAAGCGGCTACGAAACACTACGTGAAGGAGACGCAACGTCTTTGACGTAAATACGCTTTCAAAGTAAAAGTCTACTTGCAAGACGGAAGCGCAGACAGCGCCCTCTGTTGGTTAACCCTTAGAGTTTCACTTTTGAGAAGAACATTCAGCCTATCTTTTACTGAAACGTTTATTTTGTCAAATGTTTTTGTAATGTATTGGAGCTCAATATGTATATATATTTTGTCAAACCCGTTTTCTAAATCATTCGTCTCCTTTAACTCAGTCCCTTAAATCACTAAACCACTGAAATGGGGCATTTGTGTCTATAAGGTTTTGATTTTCTCTTAATATGCCGCTGTGCATTATGGTTTGTTTATATGTAATTTTTCAAATATAAATCTAGAAACATTGCTTTTTCTGATTAAACCACTCATTTCTATCAAACAGCTTACAACAAGTTTTTATATCACATTGTTCCAACTTTCAGATGCTGTAGCTTAGCTGTGCACGTTTTACAGCTTGAAGAAGTAGGAAGTAACTGCAGTTCAGGACTGTTGAAGACATGTTGTCTGGAGGATTTCCATTCAAGGTCAGCTTAAAGAAGCTGCTACTTTTGAGAAAATGTCCATCTTAAAAAAAAATCATAAAATAACATGGCTAGCTAATATTTACTTTACAGCCATTTTAACTAAGTGCCTATTATAAAACAATAAATTCCCTTACAATAAAAAGGACAGGCACAAAATGAAATAAGGAAAATTTTATTTATTCCCATTAAATCACAAAATACCAAAATGAAGAGAAATTTGCCATCATTCAACTGCTGAGCCCGTAGAACAAAAATGTAAAAAAGAACAAAAGATAAAACTGGAGCTCATTCTTTCCACCATCCTCCTCTCTTCTCATACTCTCTCTAAAGCCTCCAACATGATGATGCTGTTTCCTCTGATAACCTGCAGCAAAGAAAAAAAACACTTATTAAAATACAAAACATCAAACACTACATTTAAATAGAATTAGACATTGTAATTGAACATAATCAGTAGTTTTAAACATTAATAAGTGACATTAGGATCCCAGAGAACGATGAGAGAATCTGGGTGGTTTCTCTCTGTGTCTGTTATCAGATTAACTCGCCGTTTCTCAGCTAATAAATATTAAAAGCTGAAGTGGGTTCCTGAGCGACGAGGTACTGACCACCATGCCGATGGTGTTCTGCTGTCCACCTGGACCCATCTCCAGACAGTCGTCCATCACCAGGTTCATGAAGGGGTCGAACCCTCGTAGGATGCCCTGCACATGCCTCCCTCCGTTCAGCTTCACTGCAGCACAAACCCAGAACCTCTCAGAAGATTTTTAAACCACATCAGACACCAGAAACAAAACAATAAGCTAAATTTATTCCAGTTCAGTTTCCTTTGGACAGTCAGATTTTTTTTAGTGAGGGTATGAGGAGGCCTAATTATTTTAAATAATTTTGCCATCAAAAAAAGAAAGAAATTACAACCTGACTAGCACAAAAATTTGCATAAGTCAGTTTTTCTAAAAGACTGATAAATACAAATTACCAGTCATGTTCTTGTAAGGTTAAAGTGAAATTTACTGATTCATCAGAAACTATGACTACTGAAAATATCTGAGGTTGGAAGGTTTTACCACAACAGAAAAGATGTTTGCTCATATAAATATGTTGCCGTTTTGACAATGTGAAATGCTTTGTTAAAGCAGTTGGCTCCAGATATAGCGTTTCGTTTCTTTAGATCCAATTTACAAAAAAATATGTTGAAGTTAGAACAATATGACAAAGTAGATGATAAACATTTAGTGAAAAAAAAAGAAAATAAAAGGTCATTTAGCATCTTCTAAAGCAGCAGATGAGGTCATCTCTAGTTCAAAATATAAAATGCTAAGATTTATCAAACAAGGAATTAATTTAATCTACAATTAAACTGAAATTGTTGGAACAAATATTAGAAAGCCTTTAAAGGCCGTTACTCAGATTAAGAAAATATAAAAAAAGGTTGATGTCAGTCCTTAATCAGTTGAACTTCTATTTTACTATTCAAAACATTAACACACTTTCTTATTTACAATGCTAGTCTGAAAGTGCTGAAACACTCAAGTCTGACGATGTGGGAAAAATCTAACAGCTTTCCTCCCCCTTCTTCACATCAAATTGATTAAGTAAAATTCAACAGCGCATGGCAGGAATTTATATGGACAAAACAGGAGGATGGAAAGAAAAGCCGAATGATAGACATGTAGCTGAACAACAGTCAAAAACAAAACCAAAATCCAACTGTTTGGGAAGCTGCTCACCAACCAGGTAGTAGGAACAAAATTATAGTATTAAAAACCTCTGGTGCTATTGTATGGAGTAGTAGTGGCATGAAGAAGTAATCCTAAACAAGTCAAAGAAATTGTGTGTTTAAAAGGCCAATCAAGTACTAAATTGATCAAAACAATTTTATTTATAGAAGTTCTGTAACTGAAGTCAAAAATATAAAGCTATATGTAAATTGTGGTAGTTCAACACAATGAAAAAAATAAGTTACAAAAATGACAATAATTAGGCTGAAGAAATACAACTCTATGGAGAAATCTGAATTTCTCCATAAAGTTGTGGAAACCATTAGGTAATAAAAATAATCATGTTAGAAGATGGTAAAATACTTAGTGACAGTCACTATTACTGTCACAACTGGATCGGTGCATAAAAATATTGCAACAATGAAGCTTGTCTGACATATTAGAAGTCTTAATATAAACTAGTTTCGTTTTTGCTTTAATCGTGGCTGCCAATCATTTAGTGAAATAATTAGACTACAAACCACTAATATAAGTATTACCTTGTTAAAAAAGGTTGATCGAGTAAATGTAGCTAGTTACTAGCCGCATCTGCCTCTGGCATGCTACAAGCTAACACTAACACAAAAGTGAATGTGTCTGTGAATGAAATTTGAACCATACTCACAGGAAAGCTTCTTGTCCATAAACCTAAAATACAAAGACATTTTCTGTAAATGAAAGTTCCAACAACATTGCTAATGTTAGCATCCTGCCACTGAAAACAATACACCTGAAATAATACGCTGCTTTAATCATTACCAAGAACAAAAACAGTCAGATTATCGTTCCCGCTTTGCATTGAACCCAAGTAAACTTACTTCTTCAGCTCTGGTGGATGTGCTTTGCTCATTTTGTCTTTAGTTGCAGAAAGCCTATATGCTAGCTGTTCGTTTGACAAAGCCGCGGAAGGAAAGCGTGCAGTCAGAACGGAAGTTGTGTGACGTAATTGTGAAAAGGGCCTATCAGCGACCGGGTTCAACGTTCCAACAACCACACACCGCCCCCAAGAGGCCAGGAGGAGGCAGAGTCTTGAAGAACACGTGGCGAAGCAGGTTTTGTAGAAGCATTGGAAATATTTTTAATGTTGAAATGTGACGTTTTAAACCAATTCAAAAGTCTTTTATAGAAATACAATGCATTATTCCTTCAGAATAAAAAAAAATCCAAATGTCTCAGTTTAATTATATGTACTTCCAGATATTTTTTAAAGAAATATATCAGACCATAGTATATGTCAGGTCAAGATATTTTATAAAAAGCTTGTTCAGTCAGTCTAAATATTTTTAAATACATAACATTTAAGTTATGTCTAGTTCAATATAATTTCAAAACAATTCAGTCAGAAAATAATGAGCAGGGGAGGAGCTTCTTAAGGGCAGTGCAGGTCAATAAAGTGAAAGTACCTCAGGAATTGATTATCTATACAACCTTATTGTGCTGAACAGCTGATAGCCCTGCTGCTCACCCAGAAGAGCTGAGCCCTATGGCTGGGAAGAGGGGCTGCCTTCACCATGACACCATCCCAGATTAAACAGATGGTGGATGTTTTCAGAAATTCTGAAGTTAAAAGGCATAGATTCCAAAAATGTTATATATTTGATAAGAACCAATATCTATGCCCTGTGGCTTTCTTAAATTCCAATACAAAATTTTTCCAATGAACAAATGCACTAAAGCAGTGTTCAGTGTTTCTCCACCCTGGTCCTCAGCCCCCCTGCATGTTTTAGGTGTTTCCCTTCTGCCACACAGCTGAATTGTATCTCTGGGTGATTAACAGGCTTCTGCAGTACTTGATGGTCATGTGTTCTGGAATAGAGGCAATAAAACATGCAGAGCAGGGAGAAGGTGAGGACCAGGGTGGAGAAACACTGATCTAAAGGCTTTTCCCCCAAAAAATGAATTCTCAGACTGACATAGTACTGCAATAGACTCTTTTATTTAGGGCATTAAAAAAAAGTCAAGGTCTTTATATGATGCAAATAAATTCCTTGGGTACATACAAGAGGCCAGTCATGTTAAGGCAGAAGAATCCATCAAACCTTAATACCAGTCTCACAATGAGAAAAACAAATATTTCAGCTGTATAGTTATTTTATTATGCCATCTATAAAGCAGTATGAACCAAGTTATTGAAAAAAGAAAGATATAAAATATTTTCACAGTAGCACCTTAAAGACAGGATCTACACAAAAAGAAAAAACAATGCCCACTGCTTCTCCACTGCTGTTAATCCACATGTTTGCATAGATGAGACATTCAAGCCAAATGTGTCAAACTGAATCTGAGCTACAGAGAACAAGATGCTTGGAACAGTTCAGCTGAGCCAAAACCTCCACAGAAACTGGACACAGCGTCAGCCCAGAGATTTATTGTTACACCACTCAAAGGAAACGCAAGGTTGAATTTTTATTCAAATTGAAGTATCTTGTACCAGTTTGTTCTACTGGGGGAAAAAAGAACATTTGGAGGTGGGATGGGGGGATGAATCATTTTCTACATCAGCAACTGCATTTAAGCCGACTTTAGAGACAACAATTCAAATCAAGTGTTGAGAACTATTGCATCTTCAGAAGTATAAAGTATGCTTCCTCAGCATAATAGCACACATTGCTGCAAAGCATTTAATAAAAGTACTTCAAAAATGTTCTGGGGAAAAAAAAAAAAAAAAAAAAAAAAAAAAAAATATATATATATATAATTAAATATATATATATATATATGCTAAAATGAAAACAAAAAAAACATATATAGATCCAGCAGGATCCTTCTGTTGTGATTCAATCAGGGGGAAATGATTATCTGATTAATGTATTTATTCACTTTAAGGCAAACTGGACATTTGACTAAAGAACAAAAATCCACTTGGCTAACATCAACTGTAGTGTGTAGAGATTTAAACCCATCAGTGAAAAGCTGCTGTGACCATCTGTGGTAAGGCTGTTTCTGATTGCCATGTCACATTTGCTCCAAACCGGTTAGTAGCGATGCTTGGTCCCATCCTCAGCAGTTCTGTTTAAACTGATGGATGTCATTTAAACCAATCAGAGATCAGAACACCTGAAAGGTCATCTGTGGTTAAAGGCCTACATGGACGTCCCTTAGACCCTGATATGTTGCTACAAGATAACATTCAATCATCAGCTCCTCAGTCAAATAGTTACTTTCACACATCCTAACATTTTCAGCTCTCCTACACCAAGCTGACACGTTCAGCACCTGAACGCATCACAACCCGACTCGGGGAGCAGAACCAACGCTGTGGGTCCAGCCCCTGCTGTCCGTTTGGCGCATGAGGACGCTGCAGCTGGCAGTCAGGCTTTGCTGGGCTGCAGGGAGACGCGCTGCTCCTCCACCTCCACCCGGACCCGGAGGTGCTCCTGGCAGTGTTCTAGAAACGAGTCCAAAGCGGAGAAGCCCTGCTGGCAGGGAACACAGTGGTACAGCCTCTGCTTCCTGGAGGCCGGCCCTTTGGACCCGTCCATCTCACACGCACACACGCTGCACTGGCGCCGTCTGACCGTGGCCTGGTGCAGCTCTATATGCTCCTTCAGCTGCTGCTGGGTGGAGAAAACCTCTGGACAGGAGGGACAGGGGAACTCGCTGTCCTCTCGCTCAGACTCCTCTCCCGAATCGTCTACTTTGGGAGAGATGCTGTGCGGCTTCACGAGTGGATCCGGTCCGGCTGCCGGGCCGTCGGTGAGGGATTGGGAGTCTGGGACGGCACGGTCTGCGGAGCTGCCGTCGTCGTCGATGGCGACCGGGGCGGAGCTGGCTGCTTTGTGCTGCCTGCAGTGTGCCCTGAAAGACAGATGGTGACCGAAGACTTTGCTGCAGATCTGACACGGATACATGCCGGGCCTCCGGCTCCTCTTGACCACAGGCCTGGCCTCCCTCCTGGTGAGCTTCTCCCTGCGGTGCTTCTCTTTGCGGTGCCTGTAGAGCTGCGACGTGCTCCTGAACACCATGTCACATGAGCGGCAGCTCAGGAGCTTCCTCTTGGCTCTCAGGGTCACCACTGCCGTCCTCTCCTCCTCTTCCTCACTCGTCACCTTGGTGCTGCGGGTCTCCTGTGCGTGTCTGTCCCGAAAATGCCGGCGCAACAAAGTGTCAGAGCAGAATGTCCTGGAACAGATCCGGCACGCGTTGACGGCGCCTCCGCTGGGCCCCGGCGTGTCCGAGAAATCCGAGTGGGCGGAGTCGCCCTCGGAAACGGGCGGAGAGTCGTCCGGGAGGCTGCGGGCGTCGGCAGCGTTGGATGGAGACTCGCTGCAGCCGGCCTGCTGGTGGTGCAGCAGCGCCTGCTTCTGGCTGAAGCCCCTCCCACAGGGGGCGCAGGCGTACGGGCTGCTGTCCAACAGGTGCGGCTGGCGGTGCGGCGGCGCCTCCTGTGGCCGGCCCGGGCGCGGCAGCAGAGCGGCGCTGCAGCCGCCGGTCTCCAGGTGCAGCTGCAGGGACGACCTGAGGGAGAACTGCTGGCCGCACAGCGAGCAGCGGTGGGGCTTCGGCAGCACGCCGTCCCGCTCCTGGTGCTGCAGCACGTCTTTGGGATAAGGGAAGCCCTTTCCACATTCCTGACAGCCGTACAGAGGAAGGCAGGAGGGCGGGCGGTTCGCAGCGTGCTGCTTGGCATCGGTGCGAGCGATGAAGCTGGCCAGCCTGGACAGGGTGTCCGCTCTGAAGGAGCCCTGGGACCTGGAGGAGCTCCAGCCGACCCCGTCCATCGCTCTGCCCTGCTGCAAGACAGGACATCAGAATCACACCGATTATTGGCAATCCCAACTCATCTTACACAGCAGCACAACGGTGTACAAATCTAGACCCGATTTTAATTTGAATCATCTGAGGGAAAGCGGATGAATTTAGACTGATTTAATGTTACACTTACTTCATACTAAATGTTAGTCAGATCATTGTGAAGAGAGATGAAAAGTCAAGGCAGCTGTTTAACAGCAGAAGGGGGCGCCACTGCTTTGTTCATCTCAGTGACGCTCTAATCCAGAGGTCTACGGCTCCAGGCCCGCAAATCGTGATGGACGATTTGCGGACACAAATAAAACGGCGAAATCACCTCCTGAGGAACCAGTCAGGTTCTCCAGAGACCTGCTAATAACCCGACTGTTGGCTCAGGCGTGTGGAAGCAGAGACATCTTAAAGTTGCAGGACACCAGCTCTACAGGCCCCCTGTAGCGATGACCTGGTCATGGTCAGCAGCATTCTGCTGAATGGTGAAACCTCACCCACGTCTCGCGTCTTTTCAAGGTGGTGGAGTGTGTAGCTAACTGAGGTCTTCACTGCAAATTCTCTCACCTGAGCTGTGGGTCTGGGCAGCTTCTCCAGGATGACCACAGGCCTCTTCAGCGCCTCTGCGAACAGAACCCTCTGTGACTGCATTCTTTGTTTCGGTGGACAGCCACATCCAGGAAGACTCGCGGTCGTGCCGTACTCTTTCCATGTCTGGATGATGGCTTCAACAGAGCTATGAGAGATCTTCAAGGATCTGGATATTGTTTTACAACCCAACCCTGCTTTAAACTTCTCCACGATCTTCTCCTTGAGTTGTCGGCTGTGCTCCTTGGTCTTCATGATGCCGTTTGGGCTCTCGTAATTATAGCTCGACCCTAGTTAGTAGTGGTCAACATTGCACTAGATTCTATGCAAAAGTATCAGAATGAAAGGGCTGAACAGGCAACATTTCTTCTGATTTAATCTTCTGGAGAAGTTTCGTCCGGTTTTCTGAGGTCTGCCCCAGCTTTCTCGTCCTGAAAGAAAAAGTAAAATATAGTGTTGATAGGATTACAATATCAGTAAGGGAAGTGAAATAACTGTACTCTGCAGAAACTGATGGTGGTTTTTCATTCACATCTTGTATCGTTATTTGTCAAGAATATCAACTCCCTCTAATCCGGCTTGTTCTCTTAAAGGTGACGCTTCTCTTAGGTCTGTGGTGAAGTTTTATCCTATTTAAAAACAACACACAAAGTTGAGACACTGATCATTTAGACGTTGATATGTCTACTTAGGTGTGGACTTCCCCTTTTTCAAATGGCAGAACATTGGAAAATACAAGAATGTCTAACATGGCGCGAGACCATTTGAAGTCACGTCCACACTTAACTGCATTCTATTAATAAATAAACTTAGCTGCAGAGTTCGAGATACGGTAGTGAAAGTGAGGTCTCACTCTTTCTAGCTCGCTCCCTTCCTTCACCGACGCTTCCCGTAGCTGCTAAAGTTTAATATCTTCCATGTAATTGAAGCCGAAACGAGCAAACAGCTGTAAAGTGAAAGCCAGTGGCTCCATGTGAAAGTAAACACAGTTAGCTCCCTGTGTGCTAATGTTAGCTCGTTGCTAAGCTGCGCGAACATGGCTCCGTATTTTAACGGCTCACCTGCTCTCTTTCACAACCCGAGGGACTTTCTGTATGGGCAGTTGGCTATAGTCACACTAGGAAGCGGTACAGGTTCGTTCTGACCGCGTGGTCCAGAACCACGGCACTGGCATGACTGCAATGGGTCGCTCGAGCGAAGTTTTTGTAGTAATCAGGGGCACTTCCGGTGTGTCATTCAAAACAGCTTTGCGGCTCCCTGAGTTTTTGACCCGCCCACAAATACACCCGATACATATAAACAGATAAAGTATCCCTTGTAAATATCATATTTCTTAAAAAAAAAAAAACAACAAAAAAAAGGAAAAGTAGCACAATTTTTGGATTTTGATTCAATAACTTGCTTTGCAAGAACTATAGGCGTCATAGGCGTAGGAAGCGGGGGGGACGGGGGGGACATGTCCCCCCCAATATTGGAGAGAGCTACATTCGTCCCCCCAAATAATTTCACCGCAGTTGCGAAGAATTTTAAAATCTTCCACTCGCATGCTTTTATTTTGAAGGCGCACTTCAGCGCATT
>CAEGAF010147983.1:0-22692 GCA_903067075.1 Micropoecilia bifurca
GTTAAGCGACAAAAAACGTACGGATGCCAGAAGTGAAACATTAATCAGTGGGAATGCATCAATGCATTCCCACTGATTAGCAAATTTTACAGAATTAACAATTATCCCACAAATTATTGCAATAAATTATAATACTGTTTTTCACAGTAGGCGATGCATAACATTGTTTATCTGAATCATTTCTGCAGCTAAACGTAATCTTGTTTTGAGACCATTTTCAATATATTGATAATGGCATAATAATGCAAATTTGTCCTCTCAAAGGCTAATAAACTTAATTTTGCACAGAACATTTCACTCTGGAACTGGAAGACATGTTAAAAACCCCAAATAAAAACTATAAATAAAATAGATTATGAAGTGCCTGTAAACAAACATGGCCTTCAAAAATATTACTCATTAAAATGGAAATTGTCAACTTAATTGTAATTTGTAATTTGTTATGCAAATAATTGATTAGTTGCATTTTGCAGGCTTAGATGGCGCTTCATCCTTCTGCAGGAAGGAAACTTTAAGTTTACAGCCAGAGCTAGACCAAAGCTTCATGTTAGAATGGCCCAGTCAAAGCCCTGTGCAGATCACACTGAGCCTGGTTTATTGAACAATCAGCCTCAATATGTGTGGAACTGCTGGAACATATTCTAAAAGGTTTGGTCTTTTAAGACCAAACTGATAATCATCTGAAATGTTTTTGAACTGCAGGTTGCAATCTGAGAGGTGGATTTCATGCAGTGCAGGTCCATTGTTATGTAAAGCGTATCCGTGCAACCCATATTTTTCAGACCTGTTTCCGTCTCTCAGAGAATACCTGCTAACAATAAGCCAGAGCGTCTAATGTTGGGACTAATCAAATTAACAAAAGCAGCACTAATTGAACCAGGCTTTATGATTCATAAATCACCAGACGCTGTCATTTTTCCCCCCAATTGAATGAAATGTACCATTAGCAAAAATGTCCCTTCATTATCAATGCATTGGCATCCAAGTGGTATTTTACTTATACTTAGGACATAATTAGTCACGATGCATAAATTAATTTTTCAGAATAAATACAAATCAGACAAGTACTTGTTTGATGTGGAGTCAGTCAGTCTGTGTCTTAATGATTATGAGGAATTATGCAAACATCAACAAAAGGGGCAGTCAGGAAGCAGAATCGGTTTGCATTATTGTTAATGGAAAGAGGCTTTACAGAAACAGAATTGATACACTGGAAAATATATTTATACTTGATTCATAAAATTGGGTCTTTTCTTTCCAATCAGAAAACAGTCTTGTTCAACATCAGTTAAAGCTTTGATGTCTTATTTCTGTAGACTCTCATCTGTAGCAAACAAAGCAGAGCTCAAAACAGTGTGTTTTGATAAAGCAGTTAATTCTCTCTGAGCTGGAATGCTGATTCAGAAAAGTTCAGTATAGGAAAGACATTCCTATACAAGAGAAGATCATTAAAATATCCGTATAAAAACTATAACTGGGGATTAAACGAGCAATGAGATGCAGATGAATAGTTTTGGTTAAAAATTTCTCACTGTTATGGATGGAAATGAACATTACCCAGAGTTGTATAAGCGTCCCACAGCACCACTGGCTCAGTTCAAATAAACACTCAAGAAACTCCTTTCGAATGGAGGTTTTATAAGAAAGACTTGCAGCTTGGTCATACAGTAAAACAAGTTGTGGATGCAGTAAAACTGCTGTAACAAAAGGTGATGCATATATGCAAAAAACATTAATACCCCTGGAATCAGAGTCCAAATAGATTTCATGTTAACAACCTTTAAAAAATATGCATATTTTGATGTTAAGTAAATAATAGGCTTCTTTTGTCTTAAGTATTAAAATCTAAAAGAAAATGGTCATACATTTATATTCAACCTCCAGACTCAATATTTTATTTTGCCACATTTTGCACCATTTTCAGCTTTTAAGATGTGTTTCAACCAGGTTTACACAACAGGAAAAAAAATGTCTACTTGCTAAGTAGCTCAAGCTCAGTCAGATCGGATGAAGAGCACCAACGACAAACACAAACTGTGTTCAATTTAAATCTGTGTTCACTTTAAAACACGATCTTAAATCAAACCACTCCATTATAACTATGGATGGATGTTTGTAGTCACAAGCTTTTACTTGACTCATTTGTTGATGCAATATTCTCTGAAAATGAGGCCTCATCCCTCTATGGTGAACCTGCTCTGTAAATTATAAATTTTGATTTAAAGGAGACGTTCAATCTGTGATGAACTGGAAAAATTAAAAGGTGCACGACTAAGCATGTATGACAAGGAGATGCAGCAGATAAAGTTTGGCAGATGGAGAACAGCAGATAAAAAAGATACAGAAATGAAACGCAAATAGAGTACATAAAAGACGAATAAAGAAAATCTTCAGTTTTCCTTGTAAATCTGTGAAAATGTAGACATTCAAGATCTCCTGATTAGCTGTCTGGTATATTATTACTTTGTATTAATGCTCATTACATTGATTACAGCGCTCAATTGGTCTACAGGATGATTGCAGTTATTAAAAGAAAGTAGAGTTGCATCTATTCCAGTTTTCTAGCTGATGATCACTGATCTTTATAAAACCAGCACCGCCAATTGTGATTTCGGAAGATACCTATTTTATATGCTAAATATACCAAAAAAAAGGCCAAGTTGTCAGCAGTGGTGCTGACTGTTAAGCTGGTGGGCAGGTCTGCCTGTCAGTCGGTGAATGGTGTCACTTTCATGTGTACATTTTGGCTGACCGTCGATCAACCAAATGTAAATCGGAGCTGATCGATCTGTGTATCCCTAAAACACAGCAATAAAAAATATTTTAATGTTTGTTTATAGATCAGAACGATTGCTCTACTTGACAGAACTGTTAGTTTTAATTAAGTAAAGGTGGCATGCCGAATTCTTTGGAAGAATTTTGTGAACCATGTTTTATTCCATTTCCAGTTCCACCACTTTGTGTTGATTTATCACATGCAGTCCAGATGAAACATATAGACCCTGGTGCTGGATACCCTGTTGGTTTATAGGTGTCATTTTCAATCCTGGGCTCTGACTTGTTATCCAAGCACCACCGAGAAAGAAACACCATTGTCCTCATGCTTTCCTGCCTTCCTCCAAACATGCTACCAACATTATCTGTACGTTGTTTCCTACTAATACCGCATCTATTCAGCAACACTTTTTTCCCCCCGGACAAATGTATCCTCAAATAGAAGCGAGAAGAGCGCCACTTAGATATAATTTGAGCATGCTGCTGACGTTTTCACAGAAAGATGGTAATGTATTCACAAATAATTGCCGTCCCAGTCACTCAAAACAGCCAGCATTCATTTTCAAAATGTTTCCTTTAATCACCTTGCAGTCAAACAAAGGCTGGAAATTGGATATGTAAACTTGAAAAGTGAGGGCTGCGCTCCTAATGGCTGCGAAATCCTGTTTGTGAAATTTGTGACAGAGGATTCGAAACGTTAAAAACATCACAGAGTGAATATTAGTTTAATGCCTAATAATCTTCCACAGCTTTATGCACAGCGGTTTTGCTTTGAAGCATAAGTGTTGCCGCCTGTTTGTTACGTTACTATTTTTAATATTTGTGATGAACCGGGACCAGATAAGCCAGTAGAACGTGGAGACAAAAAGGTAATTCTATTAACATTTCACTCCACCTTTTTTTCCTTCGTTATAAACAAATAAAAACTGTGAAAAAACGTTCCGGAACCGTTCTAAATGATTTTCTATCTACATGCAACAGAAGCACATGAGGCAAATGTAGCATCCAAGACACATCGCTCACATGTCCTCTATCAGCGTTGCCTTTGTGGCTCAGTGTGAAGGGGGCAGACTCTTGAGTCAGCATTCATTCACGTTCCTATTTATCTCGTTGATTTGTTTCACACTCCGTCTTTTAAGCCTTGTCTTGACCTTATTTTACCATAGCAACATCTAAATGGATATTTCTTTTCCTGGATCTGGTCGTACAATGCGGCTGACACTGGGAGGAGATTCATTTTGGTTAGAAAGATTGTCTGTCTGTTGGTGTTGTGTTTCTCTGAGATTAGGATGGGATGGTGTGTGTGTGTGTGTGTGTATGGGTGAGAGAGAGATGTATGTGTGTGTGTGTTAATATGCCTGCAGTGTGCAAACACATCAAATTATTTCTACATTTCCAGTAGAAATCGTGTTGTACGCGTGTAGAACGTGATTTCTACACGTTATAGGAATATATGTCACATACATTTTGAGCTTTTATGGTTAATTTGATCAATTCTTTTTTTGTTTAATATAACCTCAAATATAACAAAAATGAAATGCATACACATAACCTCAACAATATAGGGTATACACTTACTATTATGTATAAATGTCCCTTAGAAACAAGACAACATTATTCTGTAATCATTGCTCAACATGTAAAATTCTTGCTGGATATTTGAAAACCTTATGAAACTTTTTCCACTGGTACAATTAACTTTATTTTCTTAGGTTACCAAGTACTTAAGTTAAGGGTGCCTACATTTTTGACTGAATGGCATTTATTTAGCTACTTCTCTTTTTTTAATCACTCAAATAAAGGCAATGTGTAAATGTTTAACAATCTAGTAAATAAAAGTTCTTTATTTGAATCAGAATTACTAAAAAGCATTTGAAGTGCTGTCCTAGAGTTTTACGATGTGAAGCAATTAGATTTGGAAATTTTTTCATCTACTAGTATTTCTGTTACTAATTTTTACTCTCTTTTTTTTCCCCTCCCACTTATTGATTTGCCAGCAGTAAATCAATAAGTGTAGCCAAGAGTGTAGACAAGGGGTTACTTGCTTCAAAATGATTGGTTAATTGGTTTTACTGTAGTACTTCATTCAAGGTATCCCTATACAGAAACAATCAATGAAAATGCTGATTTCATTAATGCTAGTGTTGGTGTATCTGAGTGATTTTAGCCTAATCCATTTGAACCGTCTGACCTCTTGTTTTTGTGCTTTTTTTTTAGACATATAAATATCTTCATCTCATCTTCTCACTGACAATCAGTATTATTGGTTATTATAAATGTTTTTTCCCAGTGATCCTTTGCTTCATTGTCAGATTGATGCACTTCCTCCTCTCCATTCACCTTATTTTGTTTTTTTTACCCAGGACAAAGGATCATGAGTTTCTGTAATTATCTCATCAGTAGTCCCTGCTGTCCATCACACCATCCATATCCCAATCATCTCTCCCACTCCAGCCCCACAGCCACCAGTGACTCATTTGAGGGGATTTTCCATCCAATTTACAGCATCATCCTGTTTAAACAAATACGTCTTCAGGGGTTGGAGCACCAGACGTATCCATGTGTTTTTTCCCAACCTCCTTTCCATTGCAAGCTCCCTGCAAGTAAATCCAGATACTCATTTTCTTTCCTATTGCACTCTTAGAAATAAAGATGGCGATGGTGATAAAACTAAACAACTATTGAATTTGCATTGAGCTGTGAGTTGGTACAACGGTTTAATTTGCTTAAAGCTATTTTTTAGGTGTTTATTTGTGGCATTTATTCCTCCATTCTGAGGCCAGGATCATATTTCCTCCTTCTAATCATGTATTTTAATCCAAAGAAAGGAATAAAGTTAGATGATGTGGCCAAATTTTATTCGGGCCTTGTTCTGCAGTCATATTTGGAGAAAAACATGGTAAAATGTACTTGCATGGAAGTATTTATGAATGTGCATCTTTTCTGTTAGCAATGCAAATCTTAAGAGAAATTATTAATACAAGGTAATAAGGGAAATATTTTTTCATTAAAGTGTTTCAGCTTAAAATGTAGGGAGTTACTTTTGCATTTAGCATTTTCTTAATTAAGAAAACCAACAATCCCAAATATTTTAAGGTAACTGTTCTGTTTTAGTGATTAACACCATAGGAAATATTGACTTTATTATTATACTTTCCTGACCCTGTCTATCTCCGCCAGTGTAATTTATTTTCCCTTGTGCTTACCCCATATCTGCAAGTAGCCACTGTTGTGTAAATTTTTTTCTCTCCATAGGTCGGCGCATCCTGTTTCCAACGCTGAGCCAATTATTAGTGGCTGCTGTAAGGGACGAGGATGTGCCTGTGGGTGGCATAGTAGTTATTAAGAAGCAGAGGATAGCTTTATAAACAAGCCTTCTGCTAATCAGACTAAGTACTTTGAGTGGTTGTGTCGTCGCCAGTTTGTTTTTGTTGTGACGGACGGAGGTCCGGTGCAGCTGATTGCAAAGTTCTTATGAGTCTTGTGCTACGATAAAATACTAATTTGGTCAATGTCAGGCATCAGGTAATATGTACTGCCTTCATTTAAAATAGTGCAATGAAGTTTATTGTGTCTATTAAAACTTTAAGTAGGCCAGACACTCAAAACATCAACTCTATGCAACATGGGGCCCTGCTTGTTTCAAACACCTCTGCAACTTCAGTAAATAAGAAATGAAAACAAAGCCATTTCTAACACTTTGAGACTCACATTGGGAAATGTTCCCAGGAGAGCAACACTTTCTTAAATAATAAATGTCAATTATTCTCTGGTTTCTTCTTTAATTTCTTCAAACCAAGGAAATTAAAGAAGAAATATGTTGGTTTTTAGATTTGTTTTTAGACTACTTCCTGTTTACAGTCAGGTTCTATTTAACCGATTAGTTTATCCTACAGTCCTGACAGTCATCAGGTCTGGGTTTGGTTCTGCTTAATCGCAATTAATTCTTGATTTCACACTTTTCCATGGTGCCGGTTGTTTTTTTTTTTTTTGTTGTTTTTATCTGAATGAAGTCATCATTTGAAAACTGCAGTTTGCACTATTGGAGAAGGTTGGAGAAGGGCAAACAACAAAGACAAGAAATCAGCACAAATGTACACAGCTCTGTTATTTCTAGCCAATCTCCCATTGATTTCCACTGTTGTGATATTCTGTAGCATGAGCTTCGTAACTCAGAGCTGCAATATCCACCCTGTATAAGTGCTACATAAACATAGGAGTAGTGCAATTATAACAATTGATCTCAACATGCTGAAAGCTTCAAGTGGCTCACATGGGAGTGATTTTCCTTTGACCACTTTTGGGGACAATCATAGACTGTATATGATACATTGAAATGTCAGTCCAAGACTGACAGGTATGGAAAAAGGGGGAAAACAAGGTAGACAACATTGTCCGTACACAATAGAACAATGTAATGTAAACCTTAAACCCAAATACAGAAGAAATGGCCTATGGAACGGGATGAGATATAAAACATGACCTCATAGTTATGGTAGGACTTAACTTGTCACATAACATAATTTATTCTCTTGATTTTGGACCAACATCCAAAGATTTATAGATACTCTATAGATACTCTATGTTTGAATAATAATAGCAGTTTAGGGAGTAAGAATTTAATAGGGTCTCCTTTATTTTGACTTTTCACTTGGAAGGCCTAGAAGCCACTAGTTAGTATAGACAATAACTTTAGTCAGCCTTTATCAAATCTTCGACTAAATATCAAGTTACATGTTTAATGTAACAAGCCCTTTAGAAGGTCTTCATATCTCAAATGTTCTGAAAGTTTTTTCTTCTTTTTCTTGTAGGGCTACTGGTGTCATTGATGGGATCCCACAGGCTTGACTAATGTGTGATAATTTTTAAAACCTCAATGGAGCTAATCCAGGCCACCCAGGTTCCCCTGGTGACGCAGGAAGGAACCACTGCTGCCTGGATCAACAACTCGGTCCTTCTTTACTACCACCCGTTGCTCTCCGCCGTCCCCTACCCACCACTTCCCAGCATCAGTGAAGCTGAGGAATCTTTAATATTTAACAGCAGTTGTTTAAACTGTACTAAAAGCACACCCACATCCCTCCCTGGGTTGGCAGGAATCTTCATTCCTCTTATTTATGGCATAGTCTGTATAGTTGGCTTACTGGGAAACACTCTGGTCATCCACGTCATCGTAAACTACACTAAGAACGAGTCGGTCACAAACATCTACATCCTCAATCTCGCCATTGCAGATGAACTTTTTATGCTAGGTTTGCCGTTTTTGGCTGTGCAGAACGCTCTCCTCTCATGGCCCTTCGGCTCACTGATGTGCCGTGTTGTGATGACAGTGGATGCCTTCAACCAGTTCACTAGCATCTTTTGTCTCACTGTGATGTCAGTGGATCGGTACTTGGCTGTCGTCCACCCCATCCGGGCATCCTGGTGGCGACGCCCACATGTAGCAAAGGCCATCAGTGCAACAGTTTGGCTGGTGTCCTTTGTGGTGGTGCTACCAGTGGTGGTCTTCGCCGATGTTCTGAAGGATGATGGGAACTGCAGCATCGTGTGGCCTGAACCAGCCGAAGTGTGGAAAACATCTTTTATTGTGTACACATGCACTGTTGGCTTCTTCTGTCCATTGCTTGTCATCTCTTTATGCTACCTGCTGATCATCGTCAAGGTAGGACCTTTCCCCAAGTCCCTGCGCTCCTTCAAAGATCCACTTCTTTAGGTCCTTTTGGACTTGATAACTTATAAAATCAACATTTAAGTAATCTCACTAATATCTTTTAATGCTTAAATTAACAGAAACACTGCATAAGTAGACCTAAGCTCTTCTACTATTTCAAATTCAAGATTTGACTTTTTTCAATGTCGCCGTTTATGTTTCTGAAATGCAAAATTAAGTTTTTGACATAATTTTGGGTACTACATACCTGGTCTACGTTAATTTTCAAAGAAAGCTCTGGAAAATACAAAAGAAAGAAGGAGCTCCCCAGTCCAAAAACTGGGGAGCCTGTTAGGCTGATTGGTCTTTCTAAATATTCCTCACTCCTCAGTTACATTTTAAATGAGAGGAATAAAGAAAAACAAGTTCCTTGATTTCCTTTTCTTTTTCCTTACAGGTGAGGAATGTTGGGAGGCGAACTCAGACCACATCCTCCAGACGCAGGAGGTCGGAGCGAAAAATCACACGAATGGTGGTGGTGGTCGTAGCAGTGTTCGTTTTCTGTTGGCTACCGTTCTATGCCCTCAACATCCTAAACCTCCTCGTGGTCCTGCCCGGAGACTTCAGGGGGCTCTACTATTTTGTTGTCGTGCTTTCATATGCAAATAGCTGCGCCAACCCCATATTGTACGGTTTTCTGTCAGACAACTTCAAGAGAGGCTTCAGGAAGGCCTTGTGCCGCGCTTCACGCAAGGTGAAGAGCAATGAAAAGGCTGGTACCGAGGTACAGCGGCCGACGGAGGAGTGGGGCGGCATCGTACTCCTATCGCAGAAGAGAATCACCAACACCCACGGGAAATACTGTGGTGAAAATGATGTACTGGAGGAAGTGGTTGGAGCAGAGGGGGGCTTGCAAATGAGAGAAAGGAGCAGATTGTCACATAAAGGACAAAACCCCAAAGCACAAGATGATTGTAAATCCCCTGTTATGCAGAAAGCTAATCCTGAACCGACTCCAGCCGATGATGCTCATTGTAAGGCCAATAAAAGTCGTAACAGGAACTCACAAACTGAGGAAGCCACAGACAAAAACTCTGTGCTCGATATCAGCTACCTGTAAGAGTCGGTGACGGGGCCGGCCATTTACATTGTGCAATTCTTTAAAGTTTAGAGACGGTTTTGATGCAAACGTTTTTATACGTGATGTAACTGTGATGTCAACCCATCAAAATATGAGATAGGACTTTTATTTAAATGTAGAACATGTTGAAAGACCCTCATTTTGAGGAAACTGGTTGAAGTATTTCAGTTATTGCTGCTGGCATTTACTTTTTTCTCACATTTTCAGTATTATGACCAGAAGTTCCCTTCAGACTGACAGGTTAGACTTTTGACAAAGAGGCTCACCTGGCTGATGAAACTCTTCACCTTTATATGGGGAACGTTTATTACAGCATGTGCTGCTGGTACTTTAAAGGTGATTTTAACTTTTAAACAGGGAACAACTTGTGCTGAAAAGGCTCATACACTGTATGAATCATATTCTCTGTGGTAAATGGCAGATAATGATTGACCCAGTGTGAAATGGAACAAAAATGTCAAGTGTTCAGCTGCTACATCCTTCAACAGTAAGTATTCAATGTACAGACCTGAGCGTTTTGTGAAACAGCATGCAGATTGAACTGAGCATTATTAAATATCAGGCATATATTTTCACAAAAATCAACTATTTGTCATAATTTACGATGAAAGATATGGAGTAAAGTGAGCCTCTAATATGGTCCTTTAAAGTCTTTCCTTCAGGTTGAAATGTTTTAAATAATATTACAGTAGCATACCATTAATGTTATGTTTATATATCCTTTGTATGATTGTGCTGAGATGAAGGAACTTGAATAATTAAGTGTTGATAAATAATGAAGCTTTTAAAGCTAATTGATCCAGAAATGTTTACTTCATTATAGCCTGGATCAGTCAAATTATTTCAATGTTATGGTCAATATAGTAGTATTGTATTTTGCGGTGAAATGTGTTTTTTATGAATTATTTAAAACTTATAGATCAAACCAAAATTAACATATTGGGTATAAAATATGTAGTGGACATTCTGTGTGAATGGTGATAAACAAGATAAAGTGTTTTGTATGTTGACATTGCACTCAATAAATGGGAACTTTGTGATCTAAGCTTTGTCACTTTAACTATTTTTAAGCTGAGTGGTCCAACATTGAATATAACAAATGACAAAGCACAAAATAATTATATTGTAAAATTTTATTTCACATTTCAGTCCAAGAAAACAGCAATAAATCGTTTCCAACCGTTTCATTTCAGAAACTAAACAGATGCTGCCCTCTAGTGGTAAGAAAGCATATTGGGTTTATAAAACTTAAATGACGGCTGTAGATTTCTTTGATTTTTTTTAAAATTTTTATTTCTTCCACAATAATCACTTCCATCTATGTTTTCTGCAGTTTGGTAACAGTTGCATTTTTGTTTCTTTTTTACATTTCCCCATGCATCTATTTCTACTCGGGCACAACATCTCCTATCCACTTGAGGTAAGGAGGGTTTCCCTGCTCAATGGGCAGACTGATGACCTCGGCCACTTCGTAGGGATGGTTGGAGCTGGTGAGGAAAAACAACCATTTCATTTACAGTCGGCACGTTGCACCACGCAGAACACGTCGACACCAGTACTTAAGGTTGTACTCTGACTGCATAAACAATGGCAACTAATGGACCAGATAGAAGCCATAATTATCCTGTTAGATTTGACTGCAGCAAATGGTCAAAATTTGACAAAAAAATGAATTAAAAAAATAAAAACCCACCGGACATATTCAGCAAGAGCAGGCACTCTGGAACTTCTTGTTTTGATCATCTAAATAGGAAAGTCGCAACATCATAGGTTTTATAAAAACATGCTATATATTGGATTTTGTTGGATTTTGGACACAAGTATTAATTATGTCAAACTGCTGAGCAGGAACTAATGTTGAATAAAGTTTGTCCAGCTGTGTTTTTTTGTTTTTAGAAAATATTAGCAAATTGTACTGTAAATGATTTCTTAAAAATCGGTTGGGTTAAACATATACAGTATAAATATATTAGTCATATTAAAACTAGAGTAGCTAAGGTTTATCTAACACATTAGACTCCACTTAAGACAACCTTGAAACCATGTGTACTACACCATCCTCCATTTGCTATAACCAGCCTCAGACACCAAAATGATGCATTTTGCTTTAAAATCAATCAAATGTGGAGATAAATCATGAAATAATTTTCTTCTGTGGAAATAATCTGACATAAGTAACATCTGTCATAACTTATTTACCAAGTGTGAGTTAAAACATGATATTCTGCATGAGGAGCCATTATGGAGGTGTTTTAATGATGCCTCATTAATCCTAACACTAAGTGAAGTCAACAGATGTCTGATTTTGAAGACATTAAGAAATCAACTCTGACTTATTTGTTTTCCCATTATTGTGGCATTTAGATAATAAAAATAATTGTACTGAGGATAAAATAGAGAATCATGTGTCTTTGTCAGAGTGTGTAACGATCTAGTTTAAGCTGTATTTCATCACAAATTTTATACATTCAGATTTTAGATGACCATTTTATATCCACATAAATATTTTATTTATATTATAGAAGTGTTTGAAGAAAAAAAACTCAATGTACTTAATGTGCTATGGTTTCAATTCCAATGTGGATTTTAAAAAGTCTGAGTCAGCACTCACCAGAAGCACTTCATTATCCTCTTCAATCTTTCCCTGCCATTCATATCTGGAAAAATATATAAAAGACGAGGCCAAGATTATGTTTTGAATCAATAGGGAACAAAATACATTACAAAAACTTCACCTATAGAAAGCTGAAAGACAATGAGGTGAAAAGTTAAACTTACATCGATTTAATCGCTGGGACAATGTTCACACAAGCAGCCAGTTTCCTTTCCACAATCCCCCTGATGGATCATTGGAAACAATAAGCAACTGTATGCATTAAAAGGAAAATATTTAATATTACACAGAAATGTATACGTTGACAAAATACAACATATTGTCAACTGCGTGGCTAAAAGACATAAATTCTATATTAAACTATTAAGGACAGTTTCACAAGTTACTGACTCAAACGAGTTTTTTCTCCAATTATTAAATCAGGCATTAGAGCCTGGGCTCACCTAGCCAGGTCTTTAGCTACAGTGTCGTTTGGACAGGTGACGAAAGCGGCAGAGTGTGTTCCCGACATGTAGGTCTCGGATGCCATGGAGAACGATCTCAGTCCAACACACCTCAGCAGCTGGAACATAAACACACTCAGGAGAGCCGTCTGAAATACACAAACACACGCAGCCGGGAATAAAGGTTATCGTCCTGCAGCAAGACTCTAGTGGGTTGGAGATTAAGGTCACAAACTGAAGGTTAGACATTCTTCTTCTAGACCTTGTGGTAAAGCAGGTTTCGTTACGTAGAGAAAGTCCTTCAACTCCTAACAAAAAAGCCTCAAAGCTTCGGACCAGACACTTCTATGCTTGGTTGTATTTCTAATGTTCTTTTTCAGAAATATGTTAGTCTTCGTTAGATGTCATGGAGCAAATACAATGCAAGAAGTTCCACTTTTACCCCAACAACCTTGAAGATCATCAAGATACTTTTGGCCTGTTTTCTTTTTACTTAATGTCTTTTTCCCCAGAACCCTCAGTTTCTGCCCAGACTCTTTCTCATTGGTTAATAATGAACTGCATCCTCGATTAAACTGAGGCTAGATGTTGCTTTGGGTTTGTTTTGTCACTTCCTGGATGAGGTTTTGATATAATTCTGGTTAGCTAGCTACTCCTGGAGAGGTTTCCTGTTTGATATTTTTGTGGATATGACTCTCACTGTGACTCGCCTTCGGGTGGCTTTGTGAGCCTTTCCAGACTGATGGACCTCAGTAAGTTTGTTTCTCTTGAATTTCTTTAGCCATGAGTGTTAGCATTTGAGATCTTTGAGATTTTTAGCCTACTTCATGTTTCAGAAAGGTTGTGTATAAGTCATTTCTAAGTGTTCACTGATAAATTGGCCTTAATTGTTTTAATTATTATTATTATTTATTTACATTTTGTATGACTGTTTTGGTTTGAACAGCCTTTTACCCAATATGTGAAATCACCATTTAAAAACTGTTTTAGTATTTACACAGACAATATTTATCTAATATTAAAATCTGCTATTTCAATGTTATGGAGTTCAGGCTCCATACAATGTGGCAAAGAAACCAAAACAACAACAACAACAACAGAAAACTGAACAACACGAAGAGTGAATACATTTCCAGTGCGCCACATGACGTCATTCATGTGTGCATGTAGTAAAAGGTAACATGAATTCTCACCAAAATCAGAGATTTTAAGGATCCACTGTGGAACGTCTCTCCACCGGTCACTCCGATGCGCATCGCCTGTGTGGATAGAAACGCTTTACTTCTTGTATCATAGTTCTGTTTTATTTGACTTTCTCAAACCGATTATTTCCAACAGACAGAACAAGTACAAGAAATGAGTTTCCAGTCTATGTGACTGTGCAGGTCCTGGGTTTGAATACATTCATTCTCCTTTACGTCTTATTCATAATGTTTGAAACGGGTTACGTCGCTTCACAAGCCTGACGTCACGGCGGTTTGTAATACAAAAGACTTAAAAGCTCAAAATCAGAAGTAAAGGATTCAAATATGACACGCAAGACGCAAGATAAACAGTTCAAGAAGGAAAAAAACACTGACGAGAACAAGGCAAAGAGAAACTAGAACACAGCGCAGAATTACACATTAATACTTTTTAGGAAACGAAAAATGTTTCAAATGTATTTTTCTCTTTGTTTCTTGAGCAACTTTACCTTACGACAGTGCCACTCTCCCCCGTTCTCGCTGCCGCAAATTGTGACAGTGGTATGTTTGTGAAACCGTCGTAAATGAGCCGTAACCTGCTCTCTCTGTAAATGCAATTTTCACATCAAGGAAAATAAGATTTTTTTTTTAAATGAAATTATTTTAAAGTTAACATAATTTTTTTGTAAAGCTCAATGACATATGACAGTTATATATTGCGTTTATGT
The DNA here is from genome assembly GCA_903067075.1 of Micropoecilia bifurca. Classification (NCBI taxonomy): domain Eukaryota; kingdom Metazoa; phylum Chordata; class Actinopteri; order Cyprinodontiformes; family Poeciliidae; genus Micropoecilia; species Micropoecilia bifurca. The sequence continues at coordinate 14,536 of CAEGAF010147983.1, forward strand.
ATAGTTTTGCGACATAAAGCGTTCTAATAAGACAACATAGATACATAGATACATAGAGTCTAAAATCTAGAATAACTTAATGCTTAACACCGTGTATAAAAACTAGGATATATTATTGGATTGAATTTAACATTTATTTATTTGATCAATAATTACAATTTTAGTCAAAGCAGAAATGGCATATTTTGCCTTACATTATTTTTGACAGTTTTAAAATTTTCTCAGTCAAATTTACTATTATAATTACTATTAGACAATTTATAGTGATTTAAAAAATTGCTTCCGTTTACACCATTCTATTACACATATAAACAATATTAAAGGTATTTAAAGGCATAATGTTAAAGACAGAATCAGGAAATTGATTTAAAATGCAAATTTTAAAAAGTGACACAAAATCTACTACTAATGTGACACTAATGAAACTTGCCTCAGGCCACGTTTGTTTAAAAAAAATGCTTCTTCTGAAACTTTTGTGACCAGTTAGAGGCAACAAAATGGAGAATGTATCCAACTTTAAATCTTTAAGCAGCAAATAAACAGCATACAATGTAGAAATAAACACAATATAAATGTTACTGATATAATGATGTGCATACAATGTCGTTGGTACTGGCTAAGACATGTTATGGCTAGAATGATGTTAAATAACTGATATACAGATTACGCAACAATACAGAGTAATGATTTACAAACACACATGTTTGACATCTTTATTATATATATAAATATGTACAGTACAACTGAGGACTTTTGAGTCGGGAAGCTGAAGGAGAAAGTTTCACTCAAAGTATTGAAAAATTCCAACAGAGAGGTAACACTTCAGCAAACATCCACAAGATGGCAGCTTTTACTCAAAATACAAGCTTTCTATCTTTATTTATTTATTTTGTTATCATGATGCCTGTTATGGTAGCTATAACAGACATCATGATCTATAGGAATTATATTTCTATAGATCCAGTGAACAGGTTTCTGTTTTGAAGTGTCGCATCCAAAACAATGTATTTGTAGTCGTGGGTTTACTGACGGCTCCTGCTCCGAAAAGCGACGGCCTTAGCGAATTCGCCCACGCTGCCCTGTCTTTTGCTTCATCCTTGATTAAAGAAGAAGACAAGCATTGCACCTACCCTGGTGTTTACACACACACACTCACATATGCACAGACATTTCACATGGACACTCTGAAGAAGACACTCCTGAGCTGCAGCTGATGTAAGAAGTGAACCAGGAACTCCTGGACACACATGGAGACACAGTGGGGAGTGTTAGATGAGCTCGTCAGGGTTTTGCAACGAGGAGCGTTGGTGGTGGTGGTGGTGAAGATGGTGGGTGGGGTAGATTTGTTCCCATGGAAACTGTGCTGTCAGCACATCTGTACGGGTTATGCGCTGTCCTTTCGTATTTGAATCCTGCGGCCTCTCGCCACCTCAACCGGACATGACAGCGAGCGCTCACATGCAAACAAACTACAACAAAGGAATAATGATAAAAGAGCAAACACAAACTGTCAATCCACACACATTCCCACCAAGAAAGCATCCCCTAACTTGGTGCCTTGAATCTGGAGGACGGTTCTTTTACAAATTGAAACCGCGCCTGTGTGCATTTATTACAGAAATGTAGCAGCGACCCAAACTGGGAGGCTCCTGTTCCTCCAGCAGGCTTTCTCTCTCATTTTGCTCCTGTCCATCTCCTTCTTCCACCTCTCTCTTTTGCCCCTTCTGCCTGAAAGCATGAGGAGAATCAATATGTTTTCAATTTGCAGCAGAGCCTTCCTCCTCTGCATTCTAATAAGGCTTGACTGGCCCTTTAACTTCCGGAGAGAGATGGACGAAGAAACAGAGAGAGAGAGAGAGAGAGAGAGAGAGAGCAGGAGTAGGTGAGGCCAGACTTCAACTAAAGGACGTTGCAGCTGAGATGTCAACTCTAAAATCAACGAGCCATGTCTTGATGAACACTTCCTGGGCCACACTTTCTCCTGCAATGGAGCAAAATCGTTGTGGTCACAGCTGCACTGCCCACCCGTCAGTTCACTGAGTGGAGTTTCTCCTTGCTTTCTGTTTTCTTTACATTTCCAACAGGTGAAATGTTTCTGTTTTCATGTCCTCCACGGTTTTAGAGCCAGCCGTGCTCACAATTCTTTTTTTTTCTCCAGAATTAAGTCAAGTCTCAAGTTATTACTTTATTATTTCCATTGACCAGATACTTGCACAGTTTAACATTTCAAAAATAAATCCGCTTAGTGAAAACACGGCAATTTTGAAAACCTTTTGTTTTATGATACCAAAAGGTTATAGCACCAAAAGAGATTTGGTTCTCAGGATGAGGTGTTTTTTGGGTTTTTTTTTAGTTTTTTTTGGCATTATCCAAATTGATTTATTTCACAAAATAGAAACGCTTTTTTCTTTTTTTTGCGCCACACAAATTACATGATCAACAACAGGATGTTACTACTGGCGGAAAAGAAGAAGACATGAAGTAGTTGAAGGATCATGACCTGACATGTTTTTTAATTATTATTTTAATTATTGTGTGAACAATCTGATTCTCGTGTGATTTTACCTATTCCTTACAATACTCCACTGTCAAAATGGCAAATTGAGCTGTCATGATTAACTTAGACAAACTGAATCTGATTCACTCTGAGCAGCTCTAGATTCTGCTTCTCTTAATGCAACAGGGAAATCCTGAATTATATATTGGCCAGGAAGATCAAAATGTTAGAAATAATGTATCACCAATCATCCACAGGCAGCTGCAGGCTTCTGGCTCTGAGGTTTGATTGGGATCTGTTCAGCTGAAGGTCAGACTGATGTGTCTGCGCAGCGGAAACACGGCGAAAGGAAAGCAGAGAAAAGGGAAGGAAAGAAAAGGAAATTAAAAAAGACAAGAGGACAGAACAAAAACGGAAAGGAAATGAAACAAAAACAAAGAAAAAAAGAGGAGGGAGGAAAAAGAAGGAATGAAAAGAAAAGTAAAAGGCTGATTGGTCTTGGTTTGTGATAAGCCTAGAAATATGCATATGTGCCATCAAAACAAAACAAACCACATCATCCCATCAGACTCACCTTAGAGATCAGAGTTTCAGAGACAATCCACCAGAGAAAGTAAAACGTCAAAGCAGTCAGTCCAGCGGTGGTCAAACGTTTTGTCACACAGGACAAACAATCAACTCAAAAGTATTCAGGGCCAAGATACACATACACACACACACACACACACACACACACACACACACACACACACACACACACACACACACACACACACACACACACATATCTGGAAAGAAATCTCTGCACTGAACCTCATTGAAAAGCTTTTGGTTATTCCATCACATATTTCTGAACTTAGTTAAAACATTAGTATTGTTGTTTCTAAATGAATATGAACTTGTTTTCTTTGCATTATTTGAAGTCTGATAGCTGTGTATCTTTTTCATTATTTCAACCATTTCTCATTTTCTGCAAATAAACACCAAATGTTTGCTTAGAATTTCAGAGACATGTTGTCAGCAGTTCATAGAATAAAAAGAACAATGTTGACTTTACTCCAACATAAACCTGTAAAGAGTGAAATCAGAGAAACTGGTCAATTTGAAGTGGTTTCTTTCATTTTTTCCAGAGCTGTATATTACATCTATCCCATATAATATAATAATGCAATTTATATAATAGGGATAGAAAATATGTATATTTTTATATATGTAATAATACTTAGAGAGCTGTAAATATACACATTTATTTATAAACTGTTAATAATACTACCTATTGTTTTAGCTTTTAAATAGAAAACTAAAATATATATTTAAAAAAGTTGAGATTGTGAATTCATTCCACTTGTTCAACAATATGTGAAAGATGCAATATTTTAATTAAACCAAGAAAATAGAAACATAACTGTAGAACTAAAACTTTAAAAGGGTTTTAAAGCATGTGGTCGACTCTCAGCAACTAGATCAGGATTTTAGCCGCTCTTTTCCTTCAAAACACTTGTTGTATTTATGCAAGTTTATAATATATAAAAGCTGATTTGGGTAAACCAATGTCTCCTTTTGAGTCAAAGTTATTGTATAAATGTGGTCTTATTTACTTTTAATGCAAACAAAAGTCAGTGGTGTGGTTAACAGACAGATACTTTGTGTTGCACCTAACATTTTCCATCATAAGATTTTGATTTAGGGGTTAGAGGTTTCCTAACGTAAAGCGATACAGAAACAGTCCTGCATTTTAAAAAAGAGTCCTGATAGAGAACCGTTCCAGTTTTCTGCTTTGTATAAATCTAACCGAATGCTCTCTGTATCTGACCTAGTTAAATTCATTGTGCAGCCTTCCTGTCTTCTTACAGATGCCCTAATTTCGCAACGTGTGCTAAAAAGTAAATGTATAAATGATTGAACTAGGCGCTACAACAGATAATGAGAACAAAGGAAAAATGGAGAAGAGCAATGGGCTTAATTAGATTTTTTTTTTCCCAAGACTGTATGGGTTTGATTCTAAACCTCCACAGTGAGCAGGGTGCCTTACAGACAAGTTTGTTTTAAAAATTAAGAATATTAAATGATAGAAAATGGCTTTATTTGTTTTCACTAGAACAAGAAGTCCTTTACATCTGCATTAATGCTAATTTTTTTTTTTACATATTTGTTGCTACAGTATGTATGAGACAGATAATCTGTGAGAAAAAAAATATTGAGTTCCTCCACCTTCTCCCAATTGTAACTACAAACAACCAATCAGAGCCAGGAGGCGGGCCTTAGTGCTGTCCATCACCCTCCATGTTACCTAGGCTTCAACTAACAGTGGGTATTTGAATCATCATGGCCACACATGATGTCAGACAAACTGTTCTTCTGTAACAGTGAGCTATTCCACCGCCATTAGCACATTTAGCATGAGATACATGGGATTGATTGACAGCGTTAAGCCCCACCTTCTGGTTCTGATTGGTTATTTTTGATTCATTTCTACAGACGGTGACAGTAGGAGCTGAATGACATCAATGTATTCACAAACTGTCTCATAACATATCGTCATCATATGGTGACAGTTTTAAAACAATATGGAAAAAAACCCATATTTTTATAAAAGTTACATAATGCACCTTTAACAAGCAGTTTCTGATCGATTCGTGTCAAAATAATAAAATACACATTGGATTGTGAAAGAACGTTAATTTGCTCCTTGCACATCCAAACCTGTGCAGTTCTGCTCCCTCCCCGCAGTATTTCTACCAAACTGCCATCTTTACCCGTCTGGTTTTCACTTTGCTGGTGGCAACGAAGCTTAGACAAAAGGAGGGGGTCTGTTTTTGAAGTAGGCCAGTTTGCAGCGGGTAACGCCGAGTTACTCATGCAAACTTTAGATTCCCGATGAGAGCGAGAGGAACAGGACACCCTGGTTCGTCCTCAGGCGTCAAGAGGCCCAGGAAGGAGGAAAAGGCGTTTGTGCAGAAAAAAAAAGACGATGGAAGGCAAGAGCAAAATGTGACAAAAAGAGAGAACAAAGACTGATGAAACGGCGGTGAGAGCAGAAAGAGGAGCGGTGGTGACCTAAATGAGACGGGTACAAACAGGTCTCCAGTATGAAAGCTGTTGAAATACTCATAAACCTGCATAAATTAAAGCACTTTAAATCTAAAATGCAGAACAGCTGCTCCTGCGCAGAGCTCACGCTGCACCCTCCTTTCCACTAACTGGCTCCTCTTTTCCCTGTAAAATGCCACTCAGGCCTAAAAACGGAGTGTCTGTCCTCACTGACTTTCAGCTCCATGGACTGACAGACGTAGCACGCACAGCTCATTTTCCCAGCTAATGCTAGTTAGCATGTGACAGCCAAAAAGGCATTTTTTTAAGTTTCTAGAGGAATTCAGAGGCCAAGACATAACGAATGTGTCCAAAATAACAACTAGAATCAGAGAACATTTGCTCATGATGAATTTTGTGAGCAGGCTTGACTCACTAATTGCGTTTCCATTAACCGTAGAATTGAAATTACGAAAATAAATTGACTTTTTCGGATTCAAAAAAAATAAAAATTCTAGGATGAGGTGGTTTTGTTTCCCACAGAACTGCAATGGAAATGTTTTTCCTTTCATCAGACGAGTTGCGTGATCGACAACCGCGTGTTTATGGAGGAATTTTCCTGCCATAATCCAAGAGCATACATTTTCAGTTTGAAAGCAAGATTTCATGTCTTTTGTTCTCAAAAATTGTAATACTTTTCTTACTTTTTAATTTTGAAAGCAGGACTTCATGTCTTTCTTCTCAACACATGTAACGCTTGAAATCAGAACTTCTGGCCCTCCGACTGTCTCTGCTTGGACTCTGCTAGCTTACGAAACAACCTCTACTTGCTTCTGGAACAAAAATGCACTGTCGCCTGGCAACCTCTCAGCCAATAGAATGAAAGTGTAGTACTGAGTGCATTTGTTTCATTCTAGTGGTTGTGCCTGTGTGGCTATAGATTGTAGCAACCTGTGCCACACACTGGATGTAGGGACTTGGTTGGTTGAACAAACTCCTGCCTAATATCAGTAGCTGTTAGCGAACAGTAGCACTGCTAGCCGATGTTTAGTGTAACATGGAGCGGAGAGCTGAGGCTGTTGTTTCTCCCTACATCCAGTGGGTGGCGCAGGTTACTACAACCCATAGCAGCACCAGCTCTCAAAGCTTCACACAGTTCATAAAAGTTGTGTGCCATTGTTAAGTGTTGAATCCATAACTCTCCTGTAAAATCTACAGTCACAGTCAGTGAGGTAAATGAGAAGCAGACACTGAACACGACGCTTTGCATTTCTACTTCACATGGTCTTTTGTGATTCTAATTTGTTGGCGGCATCAAGCAGAAGCGAAGTGCAAAAGGAGAAATGCTATTTGGGTAAAGCTGTGCACGACTGTAAACAATATCAGCTGAAGATATTGGTGATGAGCGAGAAACTGCTGGGAGCCTTTGGCTAGAAAGAACGAATAACATAAAACTGTTGGATTTTGAGAACCAGTTCGACATTTTGGCTTATAGTGACCGAAGCAATGAAATGATGACCATTAGTTTTATTGTAAGTTGATATAGTCCATTTTAACTGACAGAATATGAGCAAATAAACAAGTGATGCAAAAAAAAAACAGCATGGAAACAATTGAGACATGCCCAAAAGGATTTATAATCTGTTGGAAGGAATAAAAAAACTGATACAATGATGTTTTACTAACATCTAAATTTGTATCAGAAAAATGTAAATGCCAAGCACTGGCTCTACATGCACAGGTCTGGGAATAATGAAGAGTCCAGTTTCTCTGATTTCACTCTTTACAGGTTTATGTTTGAGTCAAATGAACGTTGTTCTTTTTATTGTATGAACTACTGACAACATGTCTCTGAAATTCCAAGCAAAAAGTTAAAGTAATGAAACAGATGTGTCAATGCAAAGAAAACAAGTTGATATTCATTTAGAAACAACAATATTAATGTTTTAGCTCAGAAAGTTCAAAAATCAATATTTGGTGAAATAACCATTGAGGTTTTCAATGGGGCTGAGTGCAGTGGCTTCTTTAAATTTTTTCAGATCTATAGATATAAAGACATAGACACATATATCCTGTAGTATCTGTATCTGTGTGACATTTGATCCTCAGTTTGATTTCAGATACAGAGTTTTTTTTTTTGTTTTTTTGTTTTTTTTTCGGATACAGACCAGAAGGTCAAAACTAGGCAGGTGCAACATGTGGAAAGTCACATGTATGTTTCTTTTTTCTTTTTCATCACTACGTCAGAAAAGTGGCAGAATAACACATTTCTATACGTTAGACTTCGATTCTCTCAAACGAAAAAAGAGATTTTAAAGATCTGAATAAACAAACACAGAGAAAAACTAAATCCTCCGTCGGTTTTCCGTGCTCTTAGGAGGCGAACACAACAATGCCGCAACAATGTGGCGGCGGTCATGATGAAGGGATTTACTGTGCTTCTCCTCTCATCTCTGGCCATCAGTAACCAGAGTGCAGCAGGGACTTGAGGCTGTAGCTGGATGAGAGGAGGAGGACGAGGAGGAGGAGGAGGAGGAGGAGGAGGAGGAGGAAGATGGAGGAGGAGGAGGACGATCGGAAGAGCGTCGTGTAGGGAAAGAGTGGTTAGAGGCGTGGGGGGGGGGGGGGGG
>CAEGAF010147991.1:0-71635 GCA_903067075.1 Micropoecilia bifurca
ACCTGTCCAGGACGTACCCTGCCTCTCGCCCGGAACGCCAGCTGGAGATAGGCACCAACAACTCCCGACCCCATTAAGGGTTAAAGGGTGTAAGAAGATGGATGAATGGATATAAAATGCAGGTTTTTAATGTTTTTTGAAAATTTTCCCACTACATTTGCACTGAATTTCCACAAAGACTGACAATAAAAGTACCAGTAATATCCTTTTAGATCTGTTTTTTTTTTCCACATCTATGTGCATCATTTTCCATCCCACAAGAAAAAAGTATATCTATCTTCTTTAAGGTTCATCTTAATTTTAATTCTAAAACCAGAAATAAAATGGTGGTTCCATAAAAACAATGAAACATTACATGAATCTATAAGTTGACTTTTTTTTCCCCAAAAGTCATGTGATATTTGCGGCTCTGACTGAGTTTTATTTGGCTTCTCCGAAAACAAAAATGGTTCCTTAGCTTGTAAAGGTTACGGTGAAATAATTGGCACTATTCAACAAAATCACAAAGTAATCTGTTTCAAACTGCAGAACTAAAAACCTGTAGCTCAAAGCGACCAGTGCTTACCAGGTATCCGTATGAAGGACCATCCGTGGCGAGGCTGGAGGGCCATCAGCCCCCCGGGGCATTGTGGGTGGATGGCGTTGGCCCTCGTGCGCCAATCTGAGGCGAGTTCAGGGGAGCCGTACAGAAAGCACTGCTTGTAGACCGTCCCCCCACCGCCGCGCATCACCCGCCACTCGTACTCGGCACTCCGGTCGGCACAATACCGCTCCATGGGAACTGCCGTCACCTAGGCAACCAGAGATAATTTGAGTGATGGAGAGGAAAGATCGAGAGTTTTTTTTGTTTTTTTTGCTTTTTAAAATAACAATGAATCTGAATAAATTAAATTAGATGCTTGCTCCTGTAACTATAATGTCATTACGGTTTTAATGAATCAGCAGGTTCTCATTGTGTGTTTGTGTGTGTTAGTGTGTGTGTGGGGGGGAGATTGGGAGGAAGCCCAACAGCTGAAGAACAACCTGCGTGAAGAGCTCTTTTTAGAGGCTCTGTTTGTTTTAAGTGCAGCTGGAGGGCCTGACAGTTACCCCCACACCTCAGCCACACACACACACACACAGACACACACATTTCTTAGATGAGAGCTTCTCATTGTTAAAAACCAACAAAAACCAGTGCTTCCCTCTTTTACTGCCACGACCACCCAAACGCAGTCAAATCGACAACGGCGGCCGTCCACACAAATCGGAGTGCTGGCGCATTTTCTTTGCGCACTGACCTTGGGCGCGGCGGCCAGCAGGAACTTGGGTGGCAGCGTGGCTTCACAGGGTCGGAGCCTGGAGGTGGCAGAGTTTCTGTCGTGGATCCTCACATCTGTGCGGCCCAGGATGCCAGGCCTGGAGGCTGTAAACACCAGATCCTGAAGGACACACACACACACACACACACACACACACACACACACACACACACACACACACACACACACACACACACACACACAAAAAGTGTTTAAACGATGAGATGAGAGGTGAGTTCATTCCTGAACACCTAAAACAGCAATTAATGTTGAACTGTGGAAAAATGAAGTAATAAAAAAAGATATTAAAGATGTGTAAAACTAAGTAAGAGTATCCAGGGGTCACTGAGTGCAGAGGGGCTCCTGGTTTTTCTGACTCCTCTGTCTGCATAATTAAAATGAGCTGACTAAATTACTAAAACATTTAATAAGTCCCATAAAGTCTTAAATCGCTGTGCTAAATCAATTAATCTTAAATCAATTAAGATTACCAAAGCTTAAATGTGCTGATTAAAATGTGTGGGAGTGAAAATTGACTGTATAACAACTGAATATAACATTTGGGCAAGAAGGTGTGAAACAAATTTATACGTCAATGCATTTTCGGAACAAATGTACTTCGTGGTAACAAGTAATCTAAGAATAATGCAGAGGTTGAGTTTAGGGCAGCATGTAGGAGTGTTTAGTCTCACTGAGGCTACACAGTGCCACCTAGTGGCAGACAGAGAAAGAGCTTCACAGATAACATTTAACCAAATGTAGGCACAGACACTCAATGCTGATGGTTTCTCTACATAAAATACAGTGCATTAAAAAAACCTATTTATATTTTTCTTTGGAAAATCAAACTACAGGTTTATTAGTTTATTAGGATTTTACGCGCTAGATCAAAATGAAGTTGTGCAAAATTTGCAAATTGAAAAGTCATAAGATGTCATATAAATGTTTTATTAAAACATGTGGCTTGAATTTGTCCTTTATCAACACTTTTTAAAATCACGTTTTAGTGCAAGTCTTTAGATGTCAATGATTTCATAAGGAACAGTCCATGTTAATCAACACAAACAACAATGTAAATCTACCAGAATGGAACAAAGGGTTCATTTTCATCTGTAGTCCCCTGGCAAGTTGATGGTTAAAAAAATAAAGAACTGAAAATTACAAGAAATGGTTTATAATGGTACAAAAATGAGCAATTTTAAAAAGCTACTCACACTCAGAAAAACATCTGCTAATTCAAATATTTTAATTTAAAACATGAAAGTGACTGTTTAAATGATTTACTAAAACTGCTCTAGTTTGTTGCTCAGAACTCCCCTTAGGGTGCCTTAAAACAAATGCGTGCTACTCCTTTTGGAAATTTGCATTCACTAACTACGTACTACTCCATGTTGGTCTAATACGTTTCAAACCCCCGACGTCTGTGTTCATGACATGAACTTTTGCTAGGCACTGTAAACGGAACATTCAGTGGTTATATGTGCAGGAATATTCAGACCCTGTTCTTCCACGGGAGCGCCAGAAGAACCGATTATAAAAACTGACCACAACGTCAATCATTCAACCAGACAACAACGATGAGCCAAGGAGAGAGCCGTGGCGATCTGTTCCAGCGGCACCGAGCTTCAAAAAGAAAAAGGAGCAGCTGTGGGAAGCGGGCCAAAATCACCAGAGTGGGAGTCTGGGGGTTTGTGTGGCCAAACGGCACATATACAGTCTAAACTCTCCTGGTATCCACAGGTTTCCAGGTTTTACTTTGGCCGCTCCGGGAGAGGAAGCTCAGATGTAATTCAGCTGTGATGAGGCCGTCAGAGGAAGAGGAGGATGAAATTACCCCAGCAGTGTTTTCCAACACATTAAATGACGAGGGTTGGCGATGTGACACAAATCTGGCCACAAGCAACTTTTAACTGGGCAAAAGTTGACTGGACATGAACTGCTGAACTTCTCTTGAAGCTCCTAGCAAACAAATCAGATGCATTTTTGTCCCCTGGTGGTCTGTGTATTTAAACTGGCAGAGGCGGTGATTCCCAAAATAATAATAAAAAAATTTTAAAAACCCAAAAAAAACTATGAATAATGCACTGTCTCGATCCAGCCACGCACCTCGCAGCTGCAGAGTCCTACACACATGAAACGGTTTGTGTGCGCCTGAAAAGAGCTGTGTTCTGCTGCGTCTATCCCCGAGGTAAAACGTTGGCAAGCCTTTCAAACTACTAAACTGTTTGAAGGGAACAAAAAAAGACAACACAATGTCTTTTTTTTCCCTCACTGAATGTTTTGTTCTCTCCCACAAACCACAAAAACAACCAATCATTGTTATGAGACTCATTTGCCTGTTATTTGGCAGACCAGCTAAGTTTCAGTTACTTTGTATGGGAAAAGTTACACTTGTTTTAAGTTTATTTCAAAAGAGTATAAGGCTGGGCATTTATCTTGTTTATTATTTGTCGTGATAGGAATTTTGATTTATCGTTTTCAGGGACTCTGCAGGTTCCACCAACTCAAATTTAAGACTTTTTAAGAACATTGTGACTAGAATTTAAGACCAATATCCTCACAGAAGTGTTCAATCTTCATTCAGCCAGCAAGCCTTAAATTTGCACTTACCCATGATGGAAGCAAAATGCTGGCTGGCCAGCAAGAGTATAATAGCAGTGATTAACCACTTGCTTACAATTTCGAATGCAATAAGGACGTCTGAGTGAAACTCAAACCTTTGCCTGGCAGAAAAGTCCCACACAAAAAACCATTCACTGAATATACAAGATTAAATATAGTCCTTTCATGATAAATGTAAGACCTGTGATTAACATATTAAAGGCCAACCTACGTTTAGAAACTAATTTAGGACATTTTAAGGGTAAAATATGGATTTTTGGGATCACTGGTTTTACTATTTTCTCCACTGCTGTTTCATTGAGTCCATCAATAAATTTGAAAATATGGCAAAATACAGATACTGTGTGACGTTTAGTGATGCAAATCACATTTCTTTGTGCAACTGGCCAACTGACGTCCTAAAGAAGCACATTATGAATATTTAAAGGAAGCATGTGCATGTATGGGGCTCTGTTTGTTATGCCATGCAGAAGTAACTATTGCTTAATTTTGAATCATCAGCAATTAACCAATACTTACATGTGAAACCAACCTTACCCACCGATCTTGTCTACATCTGCTTAAGTCTGAAAATCTGGCACCGTCGCATTTTGCTGTGCTGTGTTAGAGGGCTGACTGACAGACTCGCCCGCAATCACATCTGTACTTGCACAGTTAACACTTTTAATCTCATTGTTGTCAACTTGGCAACTTTTACATACCAGATCAGGCTTTTTAAGGATCAGCAAAAACAGAAATCGGTGCACCTTCAATTTTTCCCATTGGATATTGGATTCCTTATCTCCTTAAAATCAAATTTTAATCATTAAATGTTTAATGTCTTCAACATTTCACAAGAAAATGCAAGGTGGCTATTTGTTATCCTCAAATGGCTACCTACAATTTTCTTCTTCACAGCCCGTGTGTGTCTCAATTTTTATTTTTTGAACTCACCTGGAGGACGGGACTGGTTTGTGTGTTTGGGAAGGCAGTCGGTCTGTTGAGCCACAGGATCAGATCCTTGTGAGAAAGACACACACTCTTGTGCTGTATCCTCCCTCTGTTGCCTTCGTCTTGATGCTCCTCGACAGAGTCGAACAGGCGTTGATAGTAGAGCCGGTAAGCAGCTTTCAGGGACAGGAAAAGACCTAACCACCTGAGAGGCGGACACAAAAACACATCTGATTATAAAAATTTGACCCCAAAACAAAAGTAGGGTAAACAATGCAGAATAATCGCTTCCATCAGATTAAATCCCAAGTGAGCAAACGGATGAATTTTAACGCTCACCTCACTAAGGTGCCTTGCAGCATCATATTGGACATTTCTGCTGGTGACACATCAATAAAGCGCAAGAAGGAGAAGCAGCTTCCTTTTTCGTCATCTGACAAAAGAACAGCCAAAACACAAAGTGGTGAAAATGACATCGCACACAGGGTGGAGTTGTTGCCACTTTTTTACGTTTTCTGCCTGGTGCTCACCTTTCCTATGAAAAAGGGACTGATGGATGTGATTTGGCGAGAAAGGAGATAACAGCACTTGTAGTAATCTGAGAAAGATGAGAAGAGGTACAAGATCGGGTTATGACACTAAGAGTGAGGAGCAACACCATCAGAATGCCAGGTATTAGAAAAGTATTTACACCCCTAGATGTCCAGGATTCAGTGGATTTGATTGGGATTTTATGTGACAGACCAATATAAAAGACATTTTTGCTCAGTATAACTATTACAGCTGCAAAACGACAAAACAGAACAATGTACATGAGACGTCCAGAACTAAATTTGAGGCTTTGTGACAAGACTTGAACATTCCTATTCCCAGACAGTCTCCATCCAATCTGACTGAACCTGAGATATTTGTTTTGAAAAAAAAAAACAAAAAAAAAAACTGGTGGAGACACTAAAACCATGTAGCTGTGAGGAAATGATTAGTTTTTAATGACTTTGGAGATGTTTTCTTGTTTTTTGTTTTTAGAAAGAATGAGTGAAGAAGAGCGTACTTGTTCTTGGCCTGGTTGTGTGTCTGGACGAGACCATGACGGTAGAGAAACTTGGAGATGACGTATGGCTTGACGGACATGTGGAAAGGGGAGCGAGTTTCCTGACGCTCAAACAGGTCAGGGTGGTTGCAAACCTGCATACAAAAACATAAAATTAAAAGTGGTTCTTTCTGAAAATACAATTTGTGAATACATGATTTTGTGGACAACTAGGAAAATATACAGAAAAAGGTCAAGTAGTTTCACTTAATTTGGTTTTACTTTGGAGACTGAACAGAAAGAAAAACAAAAGCAACAGCACATGCCTTCCTAAACTGCATGACAAGGTTCATGAGCGAGGAAGTGGTGCTGCTGGCTTGCTGGGCCGTTCCCATGGAAGACTGGAGGAGATCCTCGATGGAGATCTTGTTCCTCAGAGCCTGGTAGAGCAACCTCTGACGGGACGTCAGCTGGCAGTAGGTTAGGATCTCGATCTGCAGAGCGGAAGAAGACAAAGTTGCTTTGAGCAACACATCCACTGGGCCTCTCACGGTGTAACGGTGGGGCGGACGACCTGTGAAAAATGGCTATAGTCCTTGATGTGTCTGTTTCCTGTCTGGTAACTGTCAGTAAAGGCAATTGCATTCATCAACGGGACTCACAGTTTATCATGATATGTCTTAAAATATATGCTTCTATATTTTTGCTCACTTTCTTTGCTAAAATAAAAATGACAGAAAATATTTTCAAAAAGTGGCCCTTTATTTTAATCAGAACTTCTGTGAATTGTAAGACAGAGCAGGAGCCAAGCCAGGAGAAGTTTTGTTCAATTATGAGAATATAGTAATAATATTAACAAAAACAGCCACAATGCTACCAGACCACCCCCCCCAAAAAAACATTTTAAAATTATAAGAAAAAAAAGTTATTTTAATGGGAACAAAGTTTCTGGTTTTTAGGTTCTAGTCTGACCGGCTCGGTTTGTGTAATCCTTTCTTTGAATTAGACACAGCTGTTTCAAAGTACTGCTACTAGTTTTATAAAACAATACCATTGAGAAGAAGCAAAGGAAAGGAGCAGATTAAATCTCATTAATACACAATTTACTATTTTATATAATTACACGTTCGCATTTCAGATTTTTTCCATCAGGTATCGAGCACTGTTAAGCTGGATCTCACAATACAATCCCAAGCTGAATGTAAGCAGATAATCAAATGCCAGAATGACCTCACTATACAGAAACATAATAGAAGGAAAGGAAAAGCACAAATCAACAGAAAAACAAGAGACGACCAAAGAGTGTGGAGAAGGAGGAGAAGTACGCTGGCAGGGCTGCTAGTGGGCGCCGAGGTGGAGAAGTGAATAAAGACAGATGTGGGGGAGAGATGAACTCTGCCATTCCTCTGCATACCAAAGCTCAAGTGTGTGTGTAGCAGGAGGCCCTGAGTCCAGGATCCAATCAGGAGGATCTGCCAATTAAAGCTTCACTCTCATTTTTATTACAACACTTTACGTGTCACTAAGATGAGCAAAGAGGTGGAAAGAGTGGAGAGCGGAGATAATTCACACAATTAGGATATGAGCTTTTATACTGTAGAGTTTTAGATTGAACTCATCTCAAAATATATATGTTTCATTGCCTTTTTACAATAAAAAAATATGCCTAATCAATTAAAAATCAATTTAAGAAAAGCCTTCTTAAAGGCAACTAATCCAAAAGATAGTTTGACCAAGAGGTTTGCTCAAACAAACAAATGTTTTTCTTTTTTTTGTGTTTTTTACCTTGTCTGAGAGTTCATTTTCCACGTCCTTCTTGATTCTACGCAGCATGAACGGCTTGAGGATCATGTGCAATCTGGAAAGTTGATCTTAAAAGAGAAAGCAAAAAAAAAAAAACACATAACATATTACATGCAAAAGTATAAATAGCAAACTGAGAGGAACATTCCTGTTGCACTGACTCTCATCGATGGCAGATTTGTTCTCAGCGTGGCTCTCGATGTCCTTGGAGAACCATTCGTTAAACTCTTCGTGGGAATCGAACAGTGTGGGCATGATGAAGTGCAGCAGGGCCCACAGCTGAGAAATAGCAACAACATACATTTGTTAACACTTCTGATAAGTACACATGCATTTAAATATATTTAAATGTATATACACACGCTACAAACCTCAGCCATAGTGTTCTGGATGGGCGTCCCGGTCAGCAGGAGTCTGTTTCGACACTGGAACTGCAAGAGGATTTTCCACCGAACGCTAACAAAAAAAAAAAAAACACGTTTGTCACTGATATTAACATACGATCCACCAGTTACTGTATGTGTTTTTTAAAGTAAGCACATTTTGATCCGTCTCCAATAAAAACTTGTATGATGCATAGCTGCACAACTGAGGTAGACAGTGAGAAAATTTTTCCAGATGTTTTTGTCGATTTTGAGCTTAAGAACAGCGTCCCTGAAATCTATATGCTGCCTGATTTATGATGTGCCGACCTCACTGAACAGCTTAACTTTTGCATCGGCTCTACGAAGTGTTAGTTCAAAAATAAATTGGCAAACTCTGTTTGATTTCAATGTTTCGATCATTTCGGATTGCAGAGATCAAAATTTCTCCTTTGTCGTAACGCTGCTAAACTGAGTCTTAAAACAACCAAGTGTAAGTATTAACATAACTAGCACAGATAGCAAAACAGACAGATTAAAAATCTGCTTTACCTGGAGCTGCTTTTCAGAGCCTGGGCCTCATCCAGAACCATGTACTGCCACTTGACCCTCTGGAAGTACTTCACATCTTGGACGACCAGCTGGTAGCTTGTGATCACCACGTGAAAAGGTGCGTTTTGTGTATAAAGTGTTTTCTAAGTAAGAATTGGCAAAAGAGAAAGATGGTTACAGACTACAAGAGAAAGAAAATGACAGAAGAGAAAGTAATTGCTTAAAAGATTATAAGCAGTTATTGTTTCTGAATAGATATCTGTTTTAGAATCTCAGTTTAGCATAAATCCAGATTAGCTAGCCTGAAGCTAACACCTAAACAGAGAGACAGCTTCTGCCATCTCAACAAAATCCTGATAATGTATGCAATGTAATTTTAATAACCTATAAACAGTCATCATGTTTGCAGTGTGAGCCATATTTTTACATTACACAGGAAATTGAGGTAAGGCAGTGTGTCACTAAAAACCTTCCTGAGTGAAACAAGAACTGGGTTCAGAACATTTAAAGTTTAGTTTAGTTCAAAGTAACTACCTAAAGGAGTAAGGCAGTGTAAACATTTATATAATAGTGTTCATCATTAGGCACCAGATTATATTTGGACTTGGATTCTTGAAAGGCATAAAATGTTCTGGCCAGAAAAAAAATACTTTGTTCTCATTCTCTTGTGCAAAAGAAGAAATTTCTCAGATTTCGCATACGACATAGTTTGTTACTCTGACAGGAAATGATTCACCAGATTCCATTTAAAATAAGTGTTTAGAAAAGGTCAGTTACTGGTGGCGCCTCGCCTCCTACCTACATTGAATTATTATGGTCCCTATGTAACAAAAATAATAAACAAACAAACAAAAAAAGAACAGTCAAAAGATTGAAGATTAATAAAATATTATTCTCATAACTGCTATGAGCTTCCCCACCCGCACATTTAGGTTGTTTTAAAAAAGAGGTAGTCCACTTTGGTCTCTTACTACCTGTAACCTTCAGACTTCAGGACCAGACAATCTAGATTTTAAGTGCTATTTATTTTACCAAAAATAAATAACACCCCATATATCCAGTGTAATCTTATTTGTACCTGGCTCCAAAATTTCCGGATAACTTTGCGGTCGTGGGGGTTCCCCCAGTACGGCAGCACCTGCGGGACACAAATCCACAACGTGACAAAACGCAAAAAGCTGCGTCAGCTGTTATTGGCGAATTTGCACTGATCAAAATAATCGCTGAGTTAATCTACTCCCATAGAAACCACCCTCCTCTAAACCCCCTTCACGGCAACGATGATCAGCGAGAGACAGAAAAAAAACCCATAAACACCAGGGATGTTCACAAGGGAAACATTCAGGTTACAGCACTCGCCGTAAATCACAGGCTAACCTGCTGATGTAGAACATGATGTGGAAAGATGTAAATGTCGCTACATAACTCAACACCAGCTGTCGTTCCATTGTTTTCGGTCAGCTTTGCTCTCACAGCTCAGGAAGCTTATCTTCAGATTGTGTAATGGGGTCTTTTTGCACCCCATTAGCAAAACAAACTGGAACTGATTCGCTTCCAGAATTAATGATAAAGCAGGCTGAATGCTACGGATAACAAAGACATATTGTGTGTGTGTGTGTGTGTGTGTGTGTGTGTGTGTGTGTGTGTGTGTGTGTGTGTGTGTGTGTGTGTGTGTGTGAGCCAACTTACAGCTGACATTAAGTGCCTTACAAAGGTATTTATGCTGAGATTAAATTACACGTTTGAACTTTGCTTAGCACAGAGGAGCAAAAGTGGTGAAAACAATTAGATTTGTTTGAACATTTTAACATCCATGTATCCTTCCGTTTCTAACTTCATGATTATGCACTGCGTTGTGTTGGTCTATCAAGTAAAATATAGTTAAGTTACATTCAGATTTGTGCTTGAAATGTGGGGGGAAAAAAGGGAAAAAAAAGGTTAAGGGTTATGAAAACTTTGGCAAGTACATTCATCCAAGGGCCAGAAAGGCCAGCTATGCTATGCAAAAAGATTAGTTTAAAAAAAAAATCTTAAAAATTCAAAATAACCTTCTACTGAGTAAAAAAAAAATTATGTTACAATACTGACCCCTAATGGATGATTGTACAACAAAAAAAATCAACCAGTTTTAACATTGTTGACACATAAATAGAGAAGAGGAACAGAAAAAAAAGACAGATTTCAAAGAAGAACGTTTTCTGCGGGTGTTTCCGTTGCCCTATTCGGTCGGCATTTACAGATTCCCACCTTGAATTTGGGAACAAAGCGGCTGAACTCCTGGTGCCAGTTGTTGAGTGTGGACGCCGGTGAGATGATCAGGAACGGACCCCAGATGTTGTCTCTCTGCAGGGGAAAAGAGCAGACGTCATCAGCCGCCACACCAGGTGGTCTTTGCGTATGCGGTTGAAAGTGGGACCCAAAAAACAGGAAGTCCTACGAGGAACGCAGCTCGCGTCTTTCTGTCATCGATCTAAACAACCTCTGATTAACCACTTCTTCCCTTCTTAAGAGGAAAGAGACTAAAGCTGGCAATTCACATGTGTGAAATCTGACATATTTACTAATGCAGTCAAATGTTCCAGCACCTGCAAAAAAAAAAAAGCAGAGTTGCAAACCAGGAACTCTTTAGAGGAAGCAGGTGCACAAAGAGGCAGACTGGTAGATGTTTCCACGAGTGAAAAACAATGGAGACGAGATAAAATTCCAGCATGTTATGGAGGAGAGGTGCAAACGAGCCTGTCGCCCCTTTGACCTGGTCGTCTCTCTCTCACCTCCGCTAGGTGGGCCAGCAGGGCGATGCTTTGAACCGTCTTCCCAAGTCCCATTTCATCTGCCAAGATTCCATTTATCCCCTGTGGCAAAGAGAAGAAAACAAACGGAGAGCTAAATTACTCCATGTGGGCGTTTAATAGCGTAATTTTATGGTTTGCCAAAGAATTGTTGTTCTCAAACCCTGACTGCGATGCCAGATCATAACACACGTAGTGCTTTTTCGACTTTATAACTTTATCATCGGAAACGTGGAATCCATTTTCCCTCGGAGGCGAGCGGAAACGCTGACTCAACTCGCCACACAACACATGTCCTTCTAACAATCCGAGACGAGGCCAGAAAACCTCTGCAGTGTTTTTGTTTATGGTTTCCATCTTGCGTAATAAGGTTTCGCTTTACATCTCTGCTGCGGACTGTGTAGCTGGACTCAGTATCTGACCCTTTTTTTTTGTTTTCGGTCTTTTTTCACACTTCCCAAAACCTTCTGTGATATTTCATAATACTGCTGCTGAAAGACCAAAGGTTTGTTTTCTCTACAATTCATCTTCTAAGTATACTTTTTGTTTTAAAGGATAATTCATCATGTGAAGTCATACCGGTGATAACAGACCCAGACCATGCTTGGAAAGACTCAGCCTTAAGTAGCTGCCCCCTATATAATGTAGATGAAACTTAAAAAGAAAAACAAAATAAAATAATAATAACTATCAGCCTATTTGAGGCCCGGTTACACTTTTAGGCTAATGCTAATGATGCAATTAGGAAACAAAAAAAAAAAACACAAAACCTTAAAAAAAAAAGAAAAAAAAAAAAGATAAAGCTTTCAGTGTCCCAGTCAAGTTTTTACTGAGAGAGACAAATGAACTTACCTGTTCATAGAGGTTGGCCAGCCAGTTCATGCCTTTGAGTTGATAACCTTTGAGTTTTCCGTTGAAGATGGTGGGCTGAGGAATGTCCTCGCCTGCTTGGATGGAGGGGTTTGACAGGCTGTAGCTCTCTCCAAACCCTGAGGTCAGTCCTGAGGACATGCTGCCCGCAACATGCAGAGAGGCGCTGCGGCTGTCTTTGGCCTCTTCGTCAAACATCCTTGTCTGCATGAAGAGACGACAGAGGGACATTTAAGAGCTCTTCTTTTTGTAGGCGCTGACAGAATCTCCATAGATGGAGGGATATCAGCTTACTCTCTCTTGGTGAATCTGATAAGCTTCTCTAGCATTCCTCAAGGCCTGCGATTTGTAGTATTCGCTGTCTGTAAGCACATCAAATCATTTGATATAAACGATTAGAATCAAATTCAATATGACGTTTTTACTGATCACATACGGTATTGGAAATTTGGTATGTTTTTTTTGTTGATTTTTTTACAATTGCATCACTGCGTTTGTCTAATAAATCAAATAAATTCCTCAAGCTGCTTATCATACCATAGTCCTCCTGTCCAACATTGACCATCACTCCTCCCCCCACATCGATTTGTCTCTGGGACGAATTGTCTTCGAGCTTTCGCAAAATGTCCTCCTGCGTCGTGTCGCCCCCCGGCGCCCCCATGCTGGCCTTGCCGCTCATGAAGTGAGCGTACAGCTCCGTCTGAGTGATCAGAAAGTTCAGCTTGCGCTGCTGACGTTTAGCCTGCGGAGAGAGTAAACGTCAGTGCATCCAAGGCCGTAAAAGAACATTTTTCGTGTTAAAAATTCAATCCCTTTGCTGAACAAATCTCATTCTCAGTCCTTTTTAGTCAGAAAATAGTTCAATCCAACTGAATGCCTTGTACGGAGTGTGTAGATGTGGATCTCCATCCACATTGACCCTGTAGTGACCTAACCTCTCTCATCTCTTCGTCGAGTTTCCGCTGCTCCAGAGCTTCCTTCTCGGCTCTCTTCCTGTGTTCTTTTTCCACTTTGTCATACTTCTTCCAGTAGAGCATCATCTCCTTGGTGAGGCGCCGCGCGCGGGGCAGCGTCTCCTTGCAGTTCTTCTGAGCCTGGATGGCGGCGCGCCGGACCTCTCGCATGCACTGGTGGGCCAGCTGGAAAAAAACGCCAAACAGCTGTTAACGCTCACAGCCGTAAAATAACCTGACGACGTCAGGAAAAGTTTTATTTTACGCATGTCGTTGTCTGTACAGTTTACTTACTTTTTTAGCGTTGGTGAGTACTACGTTTTTGGCAGATGTCTTCTGCTTGAAAGACTGTAATAAAGATGAGGAAAAATAAAGGTCATTAAGGGCAAAAAAAACAATCTTCAGGCCATATTTTGTCCATAATCGTAGAGCAAATGCGGGTTTGTCCCTTGGTTCTTACGCACTGACCTTAGGGATCTCCTTTTTGGCGATGGTGAGCCACAGTTTACGCCGCCGTGCGTTCAGCTGTTCAACAGTGAGATGCTTTTTCTTCACCATAGGCAGTGGAGCATCGTGGGAAAACTTTGCAAACACCTTGGTGACGTACGGACGCTCGTCGCTGAGAAATTCTTCTCCTCTTTTCTTTTTCTTCTTCACTTTCTTTAATTTTGCTAAACAAAAACAACAAAAAATTAAAAGAAAAAAAAAAGAAACGTGGAGTATTTCACACTTTTTAGCACCAACATCATCGACGTTTTCCCTTACCTTTGATTTTCTTCTCATCTTTAATCTTCTTTTTCTTCGTCCCCAGGTGGCGCTGCTGCTCATAGAACGGGTCGTGACTCGACAGGAGTCCTGTGCTGTAGTACTGGTACTGATAGAGCTGCACGGACAGAGAGATGCACGAAATGGTCAGAAGGGGGAACTCTTGAGTGGGCGGGTCTCTTAGCATGGATCCCGGTCGCTGGCACCTCTCGGTCGGAGTAGAACTTGCTCTGATGCTGCCGGTTGTAGCGGTGCAACCGAAGCATGTCGTGCAGCTCCTCCCGAGACAAACTGAAGTTAGCGTCGTCGGACTCTGCGTCAGAGTCTGTGGTATCGTCACTCAGGAGGATGTTCTGCAGAAGACACAAGAAAGGAGGCTAAAACGGAATGCAAATGATTCAAAGGAAGCCAATAAAAAGAATGGAAGCAGCACTTCAAGTAGTTATTAACTGTAAATACCAGATTGTTAAGCTATATCTGTCAAACCTTCTCGAATAAACGATCAAATAGTCGTTTATTGAATGTCAATTATAATATAGTTAACTATAAATTAACTGGTCATTTGTGTAATAACATGTTAAGAAAGCGGCTGTCGTTACCTTGAGCCATTTCCTGTTCTTTTTCAACTTTGAAAAATTGTAGAGATTGGTTTTGTCGGTCTTTTGGTCTGCTGGATTGAAGTGAGGGGAAGAATATCATATTTTATAAATAAACGCGGTGCAGTGAGGTTTGTGCAGGAGAAGAACGTCTCGCCTCTGAACGTCCTCTTACCTTTGCCTTGCAGGACTCCGTTAAGGGGTTTGCAGTCTGACAGCGCATCTTCCTGCTCGCCTGGCTCACTCTTCACCGACAACGCTGCGTGTCGGCTGGAGGCGTCCAGGGAAAGGCCCGTCCCCAAAGCGCCGTCGCTGTCATCGCTATCGTCGCTACAGCAACGACATGAAACTTTAGTGCATGTAAACCCCTGATCTGCAGTCCGTCCCTGTGACATTCCACCCCCCTCCTCTTCTCTATACCTTATGTCTCTGTTAAAGATAGAAGCGGTTTGTCGCAGGAAACTGTCCAACTTCAGAGATCTTTCCAAGCGCTGCAGGTAGAGAGGCTTGGCCAGGCCAGAGAGCCCCGGCGTCCCGTCCTCCTGGCGGCCATCTTGCCCTGACGCCATGCAACACTTACTCCTCCGCCCAGCAGGGCAGAACCCTTTACTGAAGAAATGCACACACTGAAGATGAGTAAGTTATACACGACTGGAGGGGATGCGCAGTATTCTAGAAGCACATAATCCATGCACAAGGCCACAGAGGATCTTTACCTTTTGGGTAAGAAATGGCATTCCTCTCGAGTCCAAGACGAATTACCTCACAAAGGTGAAAGAGTCTAGAAAAGAAGAAATCCAATCATGTTCTGTTACACGTGACGCATGTAAGCCTGTCATTTTTCAAAGTGCGGAGACAGCTGTTTACTTAAATTCTAAGAGTTTGTTCATTCTGCCACAACTGGCTCTTAGAGGACATGTGTGATGATGATATGGCTCAAAATGAAAAGGAGTTTGACAGCCCTGCTGTATTATTGCTTAGCAGCACAGCTTCTCTAATTTTATGAAATGGAGGAAGTAAAGAAGTGAATTCATGCGAAAAGTAATATGCATAAAAAAACTATAGATGAAACAACGGTCACTATTAGGGCAGCAGCTAACAGTTATTTTCGTAATTGTTTATTCTATTGATTATTGTGATTGTTAATCTGATAAGAAATTGGGACAATCTGCAGACTTTTCATTTAACTACTTAATATTGTATATACTACAATATTAAAAGTAAAAAATATATATATATATAAATACAAATAATTAAATTTTTTTTATTGTCTAATATGCAATAACAGCATTCCTTTAGTCTATACTTGATCCTTAGTAGCAAAGGATGCATCCAGGTAGCTGCTAAATAATACTTCTAACATCCATCCATTTTCTTTACACCCTTGTCCCTTATTGGGGTCAGGAGGGTTGCTGGTGCCCATCTGCAGCTAACATTCCAGGCAAGAGGCTGGTTCACCCTGGACAGGTAGCCAGTCTGTTGCAGGGCAACACAGAGACACACAGGACAAACAACCAGGCACACACACATTCACACCTAGGGAGAATTTAGACAGACCAATGAACCTGACAGTCATGTTTTTGGACTGTGGGAGGAAACCGGAGTACCCAGAGAAAACCCTCACATGCACAGGGAGAACATGCAAACTCCATGAAGAAAGACCGGGGCTGGGGCTGGGACTTGAACCCAGAACCTTCTTGCTGCAAGGCAACAGCTCTACTAACTGCACCACTGTGCAGCCTACTTCTAACATGAAAATATGAAAAGCTCAGCTCTTTCTGTTTCGCTTAACATCAAGTAGTGATTACTTTTGGATTATGTAATAAGATAGCAATAGGAGATTTTTTTTTACTGAATTTGAACCAAGTGAAGCTAAAACTAGGCCACTTGACAAGTTCTGGGTAGAACATATTTACAAATATGTCTTTTTTTTTTACTTTTTCAGTCTGTACACACTAATTAATGAGTAACTGCTAAATTAGTTGACCATCGTTTCAATAATCAATTAATCTCAATTAATCCAATTACTTATGTTAGTCCTTGTTACTAAGTTATAGTAGTTCATAGCACCTGTATTACATTAGTGAAGATAAGTGCTTCTAATACGGAAACTCCTGTATTTTTTTAATAGTTTTATATTTTATAGTTTTACAGACGAATTGGTAATTGGGGACACTTTAATATGTTTCTGGATATATACCTTGATTTGCTCAAAAGGTTTTTATTAAACAATTGGACTCTTTAATGACTCCATTTTTGAGAGCATGTATAGCTCATAAAATAAGCAAAATATATTTATGCAGTCCAAAATTTCAGGAGGATTGGCACTCCCAAACACCTTGCTTACATTTCTGAGGCAGAAATGTAAAGGCAAAGATATTCCATTTGTAAAAAACAAGATATGTTTTGAAGCATAGACTCTAAATATTTGATCAAACATGTCAACCCATAATGAGATACAGGTGAAGCTCATGAGTGGACCAAATAGAATCCATGATATAACCTTTGTAACCCTGGCTAATTCTGTTAAATTGGGCATACTAAAATGATCCTATCTGTAAAACTGTTCTGTTTTGCTTGGGGGTCTGTAGAAACAGATAAATATTTAAATTATTCTTTTAATTTAACAAAAAAAATTCTAATGACTGGAACAAATATTCTTGAGTCAAGCTGCAAGAGTCCCAACTTGATCTAAGGTAAAGAATCTGTGGCAGTGGCAGGAAAGATCAGTCACACTTTAGTCAAAAATTGAAAAAGAGGGTTCAGTGTTTGCATCCAGTAATGTCAATATAGCTTTTTACAATAACTGAGAAGGGCACAAATATTTTTTACATGCTATATTGTGTGTGTGCGTTTGTATGTGAGGGTCAAAATAAGAAAGAATTGCCAATTGTAATGTGAATTGGCATGTTTGGTTTGCTTTAGACGTGTTAAAAATTAAATTAAAATAAACACAAGCTTTGTTGTTTTTTAGAATGCAGAAATGTGTTTTGTCATTACTATTTGTCACATTTCGTTATAGAGAAGCACATCCAGGCGAGTGCTGATGCAGGGCTGGTTGCTAGCTAACCTTCGGACGGTTAGCTTACAAGCTAACGACCGTTAGCTGGCTGCGATCAGTTACAGAAAGGGGTCAAGGTGCTGGTGCACACATGCGCTGACAGCTGATTATTAAACCAGCCCTAATATTCAAGTCAATATTGGTAGATTCCTTCAGTAGCCACCAAATGTAATTAGACAACTGTTTGTTGTGTCATTTTTAACGTGGTTTATTATCAGAAATGCTAGCTGGCTAGCTTATCAGGAACGAAGGAGTTCTGACGAGGACATCGTCTCACGCCATAAATATGAAGTATTCAAACTGGTTCTGTCTCTTTAAGGCCACCACCTCCCAGCCTAAACAATGTATTAAGATATATCAGTTTAATAATAATTTGTTGGCTTGCTTGCTGTTACGACACCGAGGCCCACCGCCCGCGCCTCTCGTACCCTTGCAGCGGGTAATAGCAGAGGCTCGGATGCCTGGTCGATCCCCATCTTTTAATTCTTTCTCCCTCCTGGCCATCTTCCCCATTGCTCCTTCGCCATAACAACCACCGCGGAGTCTCTCACCTCAGCCCCGTGTCCCCCCGCCGGTCCCTCTCGTCGCTGCTGCCGACTCTCGGTTCTGTGGCTCCAAAATGGCGGTTTGAGGCACCAAGCGAGTCTGTGAGCTTTGAGTCGGCAGCAACAGCAGAGAGGCGGCCACTTTCTGTTACTGAGAGAGCAGAGACACGACGCCATGGCCAGGTTACAGCAAGGAGCAGGCGCTTTAATCAATACCAGATAGAGAGACGAGAGTCAGCCGGTATCTTTGAGCCAACACCAGCAACCCAAAAAATTTGAAAGATTTCTTTACGGTTAAAATTTTTTATATTACTCTCACATATGACATTGCAAGTCGTATAAATATCCATAATACAAGCACGACGATAAATTTCCGATCTCGATTGATAGTGTCTGCTTTCTGCGAAGATTGCCGAACTACGTCTTTCGTCACCACAAGGGAACTCCGTTTTTGGTAAGATGAGGCAGAACGTTAAAGAATTTTAGGGTAGAGTGAATAAACCGGATTTTGCTTTAAAATACGAAATAAAATAAGAAAAAAAATCCTCCTTAGTATTGCTTTAGTAAAATAAAGTAACGTGTCTTTCATTTCTATAACTGTAATGTACACTATGCTTGTTCCCAGAAAACACAACAAATCTTACATTATTTGTTGTGATTATGGCTGACTGGATGCATTTATCTTTAAATTTATTATATTCAGATCAAAAGATAATTTTTATACAGATGGAATACTTTTGATGCATCTCCAAAGGGTAATTTGTTTCTGTCTCAGGGAATATTTCATAAGAAATGAGGTGAAAAATTAAGATAAACTTCTTAACTAGGGATTTCATAAAGATATTTCTATTTTAAAAATAGATTAAAAGTTTTTTCAGTATTCCCCACACAAAAAATGTATACAGCTATATATATATATATATATATAAATATATATATACACACACACTAGTTGTAAATACTACTAGTGTGATATATCTGAACTGAAAAGGTCTTGCAGGTGTGATCCAACTAATTATACAATTTATAATTGTAAGTTATAATTTTGCAATAACTTTAATGTTGAAAAAAACTGGTCATTTAACCATTTTCCTTGTATACAAGTTCAATTTAAGAAGAGTGCTCATGTTTTAGGTATCTAAACGGTACAATTTACTTTCAGATGTAAGTAACTTAGAATTTTACAAACTTGAGCTCAAAATCAAACACTTCTGGATCTTTGCCTGCTGCTCATATTGTGCTTTCACATCTCCAGAGATTTCCTTCTATAGCCACATTGATGCGCATTTAATTTTGTACCCTCAGCCGAAAACAAGTCTTAATATTTCATTAGTTTTAAATCAAATTTTTTCCACCTCAAAAAAAAGTCTTGATGTTGCAGCAATTCAATCCCAAAATGGCTTTAATATGAACAGTTTGACGCAGTTACTGGATAGTAAATTATTACAGACCAAGAAACAGAACAAACACAGATGCTGTTATGTTATGTTTTAAGTGCCAAACAACCACCTGACGTAATGCTAAAAGCTAAACCTTGTATTGTGTGGGGACAGCTGCAGTTATCGTCACATTTATGCAATGTACTGTACTGACTGCAAATATTTGATATTACATCGTCTTGCGTCATCTTTCACTAAGTCAGTTCTTGACGATCGCTCATTAAATACTTATATACAAAGTGCAAAGTTTGTTCCATCAGACTGACACACTAACAACAAAAAAGCAAGGATTCTGTAAATCAGAATAGGCACTACCAACAGGCAATCAGGCAAATATCGTTTTCTACCGAGTTCCTTGGTCCTACGGGTTTCACAGACTAAAAAAAAGGCTTTTGCATCTTCATTTTCAATCAGACGCCTTCACAGCCAGCTGGATTTGTCCTGTTCAAATTTCTGTGGATCAATGAAAGGCTTGTCGATGGATTTGATCATCAGTTCGCCACAATACGCGCACTCGGACGCAACGATGTCATCGATGTCCGATACGATCTGCTCACGGCTCGTTGCCCCGACGCCCTTTCCCAGACTCGCTGTATCCCCTTCCTCCTTTTGAGTGGGACGGTGGCGAGATTTAGAGGACTGTGTTGTAGCTGCCAGTTTCTTCTGGAGCTCTTCCAGGCGATTCTGCTTGAAGGCCGAGAGGTGAGGGGTCACTTCCTATATGGTAGGAAAATGCAAAACAAATCACGTATCGATTGCTATATTAGCGTTACTGGTTAAAGTTAAAGATCTCTCAGTTTATAAAGCCTTCGTATAAATCATTTCTACAGCTGTACTACAACTGGAAAAACAGGAAGTTTAGACCTGTTTTTACCTGAAACAGGCAGTCGTTATGGAACATGTGTCCACACAGAAACAAATAGAAGGGCCTGTTGAGTAACGGGAAGTCACATGCTGCACACTTTTCTTGGGAGTCCACAACGCCGTACTTATTCCTCATTTCCTGGATGTCTTCCCTGATTCGTTTAGCACTCTCCGTGGCTTCCTCCATTTCCTGCTTCAGCTCCTCTATGTGCTTGTTGTACTCCTCCAGGGAGCTGCAGATTGCCTCCTGAAAAAAGGATTGCATTTCTTAAACAAAACAAATATATTCAACAAATGTGATATTTTAAAAGGATTGTAAGCAAAGCTCCTAAATACACTCTGCTGTGTCATTTCGTATCAGCCACATCCCACAGAAGCTGATCATTTCTTAAAATCACAACTTATTTTCTTGTGCAAAGGCTGTCACACAGAATTGGTTTTGTTGCTACAATGTTCAAATCATCATGAATAAAGACCTTAAAGTGGTCAATGGTGACAAAATCTGGAAAGAAAGGCAAGATGTCTTCAATCTTGAGCAGGTTGCAGCTGGACAGACAGTTCATGGCTTTCTTCACATCCTTCTCCTCCTGCACCACATGCCTGGCGATCTTCAGCCAAAGCTTTTTCCTCATCTCCTCGTCATCCTCAGGCAGATCTGCGCAGGACTTGGCCAAGTCCACGTCAACCTATAGACAAGAGAAAACCTTTCTAAAACCACATTCAAAGCATGTGCAAGAAATGGAACTTGCTGCACGAGCATTAAAGGTGACCTATTAAGCTTCCTTGAACAGGTTCTGATAGGTCTATCAGGTGTACAAAACACATTCATTTAATTTTTTTCACAAAAATCATTCTTAAATAGTGACATTTTCTGATCAGTTTAGTTCCTTTGGGGCCTCTTGTCTCTTTAAATCCAAATAAGCTGCTGCTGGCCACGCCCCCCAATTCAACATTTACACTTGCACATGAAATGACTGCAAAAAAATATGTAGTTATGTACATCTTTGAAAAGCAAAAGTGGAGCCTCATACACAACCAACAAGAATGCAGCAGTTGGTTTCTTCATTGTAAGTCAACACAAAACACTTGGGTGTTTTTTAAGTGCTTGGGCTGTTATTAGAGGCAGTTGAGACCCAAATGGAGGTACAATAAAGTGCAGCGAGTGAATTTTACATAACAAGCCCCCTTTAACAAACCAAGAAAGAGCACCACTTACTTGTAAAGCCAGATCCACTGCCTCCTCGTGCAGTTCCATTATTCTATAAACCAGCACACAGGCCTGAAGAAAGCCGTGCTCCGCACACAGCCTGAGTGCATACTTCAGGTCGTAGTGGATCTCTGAGGGGTGAGTACCCGCCTGTCTGAGATACTCCAACAAAGAGTCTGGCTTGTACTTCGCATAAAGTGACAGCAAGTAGTTATGAATGGCTTCCTCGGTGACGTTCAGCTCGTAAACACAGAACTCCATGTAGCGGATGGACTCGTTGATCTGCTGGGCGCTGCCCATCTGGCTGTAGTTCATCAGAGCCGGGATGAGCTTCTTCGGGTCCAGCCTCTTGCCCATCTGGATCCACGCATTCACCACGTTCTTGGGAATGTGCTGCATGAGGACCGGCGAGAACTTGTAGAAGAGCTTTTCGTCGCAGTGCTTGGCGAGCACGTCCAGGGCCGCGCTGAAGTTGTCGTGCTGGCAGTAGTGGGATATGACCCTCTCGTAGTCCTGCATGACGACCGAGAAGTAAACCATGTCGTCCACGTTGCCGTGGCTGGCCAGCAGGTCGTAAATGGTGCCGCGGTTGTTGAACAGGCAGTCCCTGTGCTTGGAGCTGCTCAGGAACTGGCGGAACTCGTCTCGGGTTTCCTGGAAGACGAGGCTGTTGTCGTCGCTCTCCAGCTGCCCGAGGCGGTTCAGGTAGAGCTCGGTCAGCCAGGTGACCAGCAGGGTGGTCTGCGTTCTCTCGCTTTGTTTCAGATTGTTCAGCTTCTTCAGCAAGAACTCCTTCAACGCCTCCTCTTGTTTCGCTTCGATGAACTTGAGCGCTATCTCTTCGAAGTAGTTCTGAGTGAGCGCGTAGCACTTGGCGCTTTCCAGGTACCTCCTGTTCTGGAAGCAGTACTCGGCCTCCTTGGCCAGCACCATGTCCATGCACTCGGGCCGGTCGCGGCAGTACTCCTTGGCGAGGTCAAACTTGTTCATGCTCATGTACATCTGCCAGACGTCCCTAGACTCTCGCTGGATGTGATATCGGAAGACCGCTCGCTCCGTGTAGATCCATACCAACCCGCCGATCGGATCTTTGATCATTCTCTTAAGGGGGCCAAATTTATCTGGGAACACATCCTCGTACACCACCTGTCCGTTCAGAGTGCAGATCGCCTTTATTCGGTCATGAAGCAGCAGCAGGAAGTGGAACTGTGTCAGCACAATGGAGATGGGTTTGCTCTGGCTAATGTCAATATCCGGTGTGTATTCCCATACCTGGTTGGTGGTAAGAGAACAGATTAGCAGAAGGCTTGTTGCAGAGAAATGTGAGAATGACCAAAGTTAAGGCCCCCCACATACTTCAACTGAAGCTGAACAGGCAACGCGCAGTCGCATGGATTCAGTACGTTCGTATTCGCGCACACCTTTCAGTCAGTGTGGGGAGACCCCTCCCCTTTCTGTACACATCATGGTTCCCCCCTCTCTTCCTGTATTCTCCATTTTGCTTTTATGAAACTGTCACAGAGTTAGTGCCACACATTTCTACCGACAGCTTCCTCCTCAATGGAAATTTTAACAAAGTTAACGTTACAATTTCCATCCAGGAGTTACTAACTGTTCACCCATCATATTATTATAGCAGTCATACAGTGAAGAATTTCACCTTACATAATTCCTCACAAGTTAGACGTTCCTCAAAAGTGTTCATGTGTCCTGCCGACACAAAAGCCGGAAAGGGCAAGTAAACGAGTTGAATGAAAATATTAATTTTGCTGACTGAACACATTTCCCCCATAAAACACGACAACAAGCTTCTGATCAATCAGACAAGAGTTCGCACAAAGATCTTCTGGAGTAGTTCGACCAGGGCCTGGCATCGAGTTCGGCAGGCAGACAAAATGATTTTTTAAATTTCCGTCACGCGTCTACGTCAATGACAACCAATTTTGACTGTCATGTACGTGGGAGCCTTTAATCTTGAACAGATAGAACCGTCCAGCAGATATTTACCTGGACGTCACTCAGCAGGGAGTCGGGCCGGACGTAGTCCAGCTGACCATAGAGAACGCCATTACCCATCATCCAGGCAAACGCTTTGGGGAAGTTCCTAAGTTTCGCTGTGTAGAAGGTAATCTCACTGTATCCCATGTTGGCTGGGAACTCCTGGAAACTGGGCAGCAGGTCCTGGTTCTGACTGAAGATGGTGCTGAGGCCTTGCTGCTCCGACCCTTCAGCCACCTTACCCACAAACTGGAACAGGCGCTTGCGGGTGGTGGCGATGATGAAGTACTTGTTTTCTGGGCTTCGCTCTATTTCCAAGCAGCAGACTGGTGCAGGCCTGCCGTCCTCTTCCAGGGAGTGAACCTGCCACAGGGCAAAAACAGGTCACATGCAAGAGGAATAAATAATATAAACATTCGCAAAAAACAAAACAAAAGGGAAACTTCGATCCAACACTTACCTGTCTGAAGTACTGATCCGGGTTGGTATTGAACAGGCTGCCCTCGTTCGCAGAGATCTCCGCTTCAAAGATGATCCCCTGACTGGTGCCCACCAGGATGGGCCCTGTGCTGGTCTCGTTGCCCAGTAGCTTGTTCCAGCCCACGCTCTCGATGAGGTGGCCTCTCCAGCGGGACAGACTGCGCACCTTCTGGGTGTTCCTGTTGAGGTACAGACACTCGCTGGTGGTCAGGCTGATCAGCAGATGGGAGCCTGCGGACGGAAAATACAGAGGAAGATTTAGTTGTTGTTTTTATGCATCTCGTAGTCATACCACTGTCATGTTACTGTGAAAAATCATGGTGTGTGTGAAGCTTGTGTGTTTGGAATAACAACACGCCTGGAAAAAGGAAAATAAAGTGCAGAAAGGTGTAGTGACGTAGTAACTTGCCTTTTTTATAGCTGCACAGTAACGACAACAAGTATAATAAGCAAAAATCTTTGGTGAAGGTCTTTTCTGGATCTTTGGAGTAATTGGGGCAAAACCCAAATACACCAATTCTGCTTGTAAAAAGGTATGAATATCTTATAATATGAGGACACAATTATGCACTTGTTTGTGGTGCATTATTGCACGAATTTACAAATAAATGTATTGTGTCTGCTTTTAATTGGATAAAATTTTTAAAAAGTACAAGAGTCCAGAATACCTTTGCAGCAACATGTTGTTAAATCATTGTATTGTTTTGGATTTGTATGTATTTTACCTGTCGGGTCCAGGAACAGCTTGTACACTTTGCTGTCGTCTTTCCTTCCTAATTCGGTTTGATTGAGTTGATCTGGTTTTGCCAAGTCGATCCTGGACAGAACCGAAACATTACTGTCAAAAGCTTGACTCTTATGGCAAATAACTGACAAAATATCAGCAGAACATCTTGAATAATCACAAAAATGTATAGCCTTTATTTTAAAATGATTAAACAAAAACATCCCAGAGCCCCACTGATTTTTTTTTAGAACCAGAAGCACTTTTTATTTTTACCTCAACAACGTGTCTTTCCCCAGACTCATGCAGAGCTGGTTGTTGCAGACTGCCAAGTGATTTATCCTCTCAGGTGGAGTAAAGTCAATCCTCTGTTTGTTGAATATTGGCTTTTCTTCCTCCAGTCTGACATTCACAAAGCCTTGGGTAGAAGAAAAGAGCAGCGTTTCAACTTTGGAGGCCTTGGTTTGCAATGCAGTGGCTCTTTTAATTCACTGGTTCCTCTTTAGCTAAAGAGAGAGGAGCATGGAAACCTTACCTGAATGTGTTAGCCCGATGTTAGCAGAGCTCAGGCGGCTGTGTTGCTGAGAACTTTGCCTGATGTTTTGAGAATCCTCATACTCATCGAGAATAGAAGCCATGATGAAATGAGCAGAGGAACACTTATTTTACGCCCTGCAAATGACTAATTCAGATGGTCAACATTAGCTAGCTAGCTTGCTAGCAAGCTTTGGCAACACACACACAAATGTTTAGCTAACCAATTTCTCAATTTGTACCTAAATTGAAAATAAATACGCACAGCAATCTGTAAAATGGTCACGTAAATTTCAAAGGCATTGGGGGAAAGTATGTTTAAATAATACGTGGAAAAATAGCATCCAAAATAGCTTCCGACTGCACAACACAAGGCGAAACCTCAGTCAGGTGATCCGGGAATCATGTGATCACTGTGGGTGTAGTGCTGTCTTAAACCAACAGAGGGCGCACTAAGTTTAGATTAAAATAGTGTGTATTGAGATATTAAAATATGACATGAAGTCATGTATATGATTTGTGCATAATGTGCAGATATCTCTTATTTTATGTATCTGAATCTTACTGTAAGCCAAATAAAGGTCAATTTAAGGACTTTTAGGGTGCTTTGCAAAAATGTTCACAACTTTTTTCACATTTTGTCACATTACAATCGAAAACTTCAAGCATTGTAGAGGTTTTCTGTGCTCAGTCAACACAACATGGAGTATAAATAAAACTGAAGCAGGACGGAAAATCTTGCCTGCGTAGTTTTCCAAAATAATTTAAATTCAGCCATCGTGAATTGAGAGCGTCTGGTTTAAAAGCAATACACAATTGTTACCACAGTTTCCTAAATGGATTCAGGTCTGGACTTTAAATGGGCCACTCTAACTCATGCATGTGCTTTCATCTGTCGTTCTATTGTACTTGTGTGCATGCATGTTTAAAGTTGTCCTTCTGTTAAAAGGTGAATCTTCACCCAGAGTCTCAAGGTCTTTGACACCTTGAAGAGACGTTTTCCTGGCCAGCTGTATTATGTGTCCATCGGTTTTCCCACAAACCCCCATCCACCCATTCACCACAGCATGATGCTGCCACCACTATATTTCACTGTTACTACCGTTTATTCACAGTGATGTGTGTTACTTTTTTGTCACAGGAAGCATCTTGACCATAGGCGTTAAGAGCTTCAGAGTCATCCAACCAGTTCAACTATCTTCCATAGCGCTTATGCTAAACAGGAAGCTGAACTTATTTTGGCTTTCTTTTGATACTGACTTTCTTCCTGTAATTCTCCTTTTCACTGTCATTTCATCACCAAACTTTCCTTTTATCTTCTAAACTTCCCCCTACCCCCATGACCCGATTTCTGTGCTGTTTGTGCACTAAACAAGCCTGAGGTCTTCACTTGGCAGATGAAGAGAGTTCCTGATAATCACGTGACTTCTGGAAGCAACTGATTTTAATTGGTTTTATTTAGGGGTATCATTTTGTGAAATAAGAAAAAAATGCTTAAAAGATGACTACATTTTTGAAAGGATTATTATTATTATTATTATTATTATTATTATTATTTGTTTTGATGTTGTATATTCAAGTTGTTCTGCTAAAGTCTTGATTCATTTTGGGTTGTTTATTTATGTTTGTTTCTTTTTCTGTTTAAGGTTTTCCATATGTGTTGGAAAACATAATTTATACGTTATGATACCTTTCTAAAGTTGATTGTGTACGCTTACATTAATAATAATACTAATAATACTAATAATACTAATAATACTAATAATAATAATAATAATAATAATAATAATAATAATAATAATAATAATAATAATAATAATAATAAAATTAATAATAGACTTAAAGACCTTAAAAGAAATGTATGTCATCAGATTTTAATTTGCAGATTTTAATTAGCAATGCACTGTAGTGTAGGTCTGCGACATAAAATCCCAATAAAACACACTGGAGTTTGTATTTTTTTTTACGTGACAAAAAAAAAGATGAAAAGGTCTCCACGTTATAAATTATAAATCATCATGTGCGATTTCAACCCTGACTTTGAAACGTAACCTCGGCTAAAACCTCTTTGTCGTATCTTCGTGGGAGTGTCTATGCAAATCACAGCCTGGTCGCATTCAGAAACGGCCCCTCCCACACTTGTTGCTGCGCATCACGCAGAAGAAATCGCGTCCCTTCGGTCACAGCAAGTAACGCGCGGCGCGGAGACGCACAGAGGCGCTTTAACTCCCTGCAGCGACTCCCTGATTTCAAACCGCGGCGAACAGGCGGGTGGGAGGCAGGAGAGTCGGCGCCCCGAACTTTAATGCGCCCCTCGACATGCCACCCCAAATGGATTACTTTTACCACGAGTCCCGAGTCCCTTCAGCCTGCGGGCTGACCAGGGAGGACGAGCTGGACCCGGATGTGATCAGCTGCATGCTGGTCGGAGACGGAGCGGTGGGGAAAACCAGCATGATCATCAGCTACATCTCCAACGGTTACCCGGCGGAGTATCAGCAGACCGGGTTTGATGTGTTTTCTGGTGAGTTTTTTTGTGTGTGTGGCGGTTTAAAAAAGAAATCTCCCACTAAGACATTTTTTTCTTTTGGTCTGTTGTTGAAACTAACTGATTGTGTTGCTGCTCTTCAACAGGTCAGGTCCAAGTGGAAGGGTCTCCAGTGAAAATTCAACTTCTGGACACAGCTGGACAGGTAAGATTCTTTTTTACGTGTGTTTTCAGCAGTACTTCACACTGAATGATGTAGAATTTGTTAATATTGTTTGAGGTGCTTAAAGTTACGCTTTTAAAGAACCATTTGGAATATTGTCTTTTCCTGGTTTGACAACCAATCAGTCAAATGCATAAGTAAACCAAGAAGCTGCATAGAGCCTCCGAACCAACAGGGGACCTCAAAGAGGACCAGCATTGTCAGACAAGTTGGGTTTGTGAATGTAGATACTTTTTGTAAGGGTTAACACATCAGCAGTTTTGATGTTATCAATATGTGGGAATCATTTTAATCAAGCTATTGTTATGAACAAAGATGCACCAATCAATCAACCACAGATTGGAAATTGCCAATTTTCTCTTGATCATCTTTGAACGGCAGGTCAAAATAGAATATTTATAT
Organism: Micropoecilia bifurca; assembly: GCA_903067075.1. NCBI lineage: Eukaryota > Metazoa > Chordata > Actinopteri > Cyprinodontiformes > Poeciliidae > Micropoecilia > Micropoecilia bifurca. Next base: position 28,539 of record CAEGAF010147991.1, read on the forward strand.
TTCGATGCATTTAATTCATTAACCAACATCAACCAACAACATTTATTATGCATAAACGGGACATAAACGGGACGATCTTGTGATTCCCTTATTTTCAGTGGGATTCTAAGCCCATATGTCTACAAAACAAAATCTACAGTACTTTTCAAAAAAAGCGTTTTTTTATGTTACAATTCTTAGACTTTATTCCAATTTTGTTAATGTGTTTGTTTTATTATCATGTCAGACCAAAGTTATTTGCCTTCTATGAAATTATCTGAATTATTTTTAAAAAACTAAGCTGGAAATGCATGCTTGGATATTTTTACACATACACACAATATCCTAACAAATACAAATATAAATATATGTGATTATTTGTTTGCTGATGTTACTATATCATTTCAAAGCATAAAACTGGCTACTTTTTCTTTTACCTGCAAGCACAAAAGGTTTTTTTTAGGTTGATTCATATCGTTTCAAGGTGTCATGCATGAAAACCTTGACATCCTTGGTTGAAACCAATTCGTGAGTCAGCAGCGAGATTTCTCAATGAATTTTAATCTTTTCCGCTCTCCTCCAGTGAGTCAGTGCGTGCCGCTTCCCCGGCCGTGTCTAGAGATCTTGAGTGATACTAAAACAATTCTGCGCCTCTTTGTTTGCCACGCAGGAAGAGTTTGACGAGTTCCGAGCTTTGTCCTACGCCCATGCCGACGTCTTCCTCCTGTGCTTCAGCATGGTCGATCCCGACTCGTTCCACAACATCACCAAGAAGTGGGTGCCGGACATCCGGGCCCACAACGCGTCCTCGCCCATCATCCTCGTCGGGACTCAGCTGGACCGGCTGCTGGACGTCAACGTCCTCATCGACCTGGACAAGTGCAAGGTCAAGCCGGTGCTGAGCTCACGGGCCCGGAGCATGGCGGACAAGATCCGGGCCACGGACTACATAGAGTGCTCGTCGCTGACGCAGAAGAACTTGAAGGAGGCGTTCGACGCGGCTATTTTCGCCGCCATCAAGAACAAAACGCGCAAGGGGAAGAAAAGGAGGTTTTCTGACAGGCGCACCAAAGCTTTCTCAAGGTGCAGCTGGAAGAAGTTCTTCTGCTTCATCTGAACTCTCTTCGAATTCAGTTCTTTGAAGACTCTATTTATTTAAGTCGTGTATCTCATCGTCTTTTCATGCATTAGATTCGTGGCGTCGTTTATCAGTAAAGTTGGCTTGTCCTTTCTTTGATGCCTAGTATAGATAGACAGGTGGACGGTACTATAAACTAACCAAGCAGATACGGGGACATTCCCAGCCTGGGATTGGTGTCACACTTACCAGATTGATACATATTCACATAATTGTTCCAAGTCAACAGGAGAAGCAGAGTTTGCACATGCTGTTTTTTGTGTGTCCACCATTTGTGTTGTACATACGTCAGAGAGATGGTCCATTGAGTTGAGGCTTTGTGAGGTGCAGCTGCACAGGCCTGACCAGCATATTAAAAAAAAAAAAGAAAAAGAAGCAAAACAGCAAATTTGCATGCTGTGCTTTACTACTGGGTACAAACCGAAAGTGTCGGGCCTCTGTGTCCTGGCCAATGGGTGTAGTTTTCTCACTTTTCTCGCAGCAATGACTTATTTTTATGTGCCGGCTACAATTAGGCGGCGCATTCTTACCTGTTTGTGAAAGCTTCCCCGGCTGGTTTGGTCAGGCTTTTTTTATTCTTCCAGGAAACCAGGTGACACACCTGCTGAGCCTGACACTTGTATTTTGATCCAATTTTTATGATTCACAACAAAAGCACATATATTTTTTAATTTAAAGGAAAAGTAATGTCACTCCCTTTTTAATCTTTTGGCTAAAATGAGAACTGGTTCTTGTCAGAGGTGTAAAGGTTCAGCAGAGCAGGCACCATTGGCTTTCTGTCTCTTTAATGTGCATCTGTAAAAGTAAAGCACTGCAGGAGTCCCCCCAACCCCCCGTCTTTTAAAAATCACCCGTCATTGTTTATTAGCTTAATACACTCCTGATCTCTGACGCCCAGTGAACACAGGCAGAGAAAAGACTCAATAGCCTCGATCTGAATGGCACTTTTGAACTTTACGCCTTTCAAAAAAAAAAAACCTTTTTGAAAGTTTTGCACTCCAGTGTTATAATATGAGGAACATGTATGTATATGTAAGTACAAGCTTTACTATGCTTCTTGTGGAAGCGAGTTTGATGTTTTTGTTTATTTTAAACAAGTGTGGGGCCATGTTTACTGGCACCACATGTAGAAATGTGTAAAGTGCCTTAAAATGACTTAATTTTGTTTTGGAGTTGCATGATGTTACACGGAAAACTCTGCAGATCTCTTTTGCGAGGTTTCTCACCTCCCTCACATCCTCCTCAATGTGCAAAGTTGCAAGATAGTCCAGCCTTGTTTGCCACAGTTCCAGATGTTTGATGCTTTTTCATAAATGACTGCGGATGTGTGCAGGCATGGACACGGAGCTGTTTTCCTGCGGCAATTTCCTGATTTGTGAAGGCCTGTTCTCTTGTCTTTCCCATTTTGAAGGAGGGATAAGAGAAATTGGCATTTAACATTATATTTACCACCCAAGGAAACAAGAAGACACGGATAACTTATTGACAGTCAATTGACGATCTAACAACATAAAAAAAATGAAGTAGAAGTGTTACAATGCATCACATGTAATGTTTTGTGTGTGTGTGGTCTATTTTCTGAACTGCGGGCAACATGAAATATACAGATAAATGATGTCAAGCTAATGGATGGATGTGTTTTTAGAGAGAAAATATGCAACTGCAATAAAATATTATTTCATCTTACGGGCTTTTATACAGCTTTACCAATGAGTTTATATTTATGTGGGCACAGGGTTTTAAAAGCTCTCAAGCTTTAAAACTATGATTTGTTACATTTTTGGCATCACTGTCATCTCAAAACCATCCTGTTCCTTTGCTTTATATCTCAGATTGACATGATGAAAACAATAAACAAAAAGCTTTTTACAGTAAATCTGTGTGTCGTTGGTGTTGCAGTTTGTAATTGTCATGTCTGATAGAAATGACTGATACGAAACACTCACCCTCTTTTCTACAGGTTTTCAGTTTTGGAAAACTATAAAGCTGACTGGTTTGTAGTTACCTCACTAAGGATAAATCCCATTCTACTTCTTGGCCCCTAATCAAACATTTCTAAAAGTTAAAGTGAAGCAGCTGTGTTTGTGGCGTCAGGGCCCCTAAAACGGGCAAATTCTCAGGAGAGCATTTGAAAATAAAGTAACCAGGCTTGCAAATTAGCATTTTAAGGAACCTCTGTTATGTCTAATTAAACCCTTTTAGGATTTTTTTTTCACAAAGTGGTTTTGTTCATTTTATTAAGGCATAAAAAAAGGTAGGGGAAAAATTGTTAAAAAAAGAAAATAAAAGAAATTCCAGGATTTTTTTCTAGATGATCAGTTGTAAGTTTCTCCAAATACAAAGTTATTTTTAGAATACATCAGTACAGTATTAGTATTTAAGGGTTACTTGATGTCACAATATCATTTTTCTTTTCTTTTTACCTGCACGAGTCCTCTACAGTAGAAAAAGGGACTGGATATTAATGAGTTGCTTTTTCCTCTATTTGCCATAATGGATTTAACAAAAATGGCTGGCAGTTGACAGTGTATTGTATGATGCCCTAATGTCCACTTCAGGGATCCCTGTGCATTTATAAAATAAAACATTCAGAAGAAAAACACACAAAAAAGGCTTTTAGATGGCTGACCACTGCAGCAAGCGCTATGCATGAAAGGCTTACATTTTTATGACATGTTAAATTTAGTGTAACTGATTATTGCCAATCACTTCATGTCTTCCTCTCAACCTAAGATGTTTTACTTTCAAACCAATCACTAGAAAGTGTAGTTTGATACAAATTAATGTATATTGTTTCATTAAATTCAAATTTTACAAAAAGGAGGGGGTTGCAGGGGGACTCCAGTTATTCCATATGTTTACATTTTTATTGGTCTTGAAGGAATGTTCCATTTTTTATTCCCCAGGAACTGGGGAGGGCTGGTGGAAAGAGTAAATGTACTAAATGGGATTCAGCCAAATTGCCTTCTGAATTGTGTTTTGATGGTCTTGTCACATGACCAGTAACTTCTGACTGGTTTTTATGGCAATCCGCACGATGGCTTTTAGTGGCGATCTCTTACTAAGTGCTTTTGTCTGCATAAGTGATTTCAAAGGCCATGAGAGACTGTCTCAAGGTTAAGTCATTTTCTGTCATTAACAATAAACTTCTTCGGTGGCCCGTTGTTAGGAATATGAGGCTGAAAAGATTAAAGGGTCCATTATGGTCATTTAAAGACTGAGCTCTGCTGACGTAAAGTGGAAAAGACTGAGCTGAGAAGGGTCGTGAAGTGCTTGGAGGACACGGCAGCTGTGCGGTGAAGATGAGTCACAAGTGAGCCGGAGGACAAAAACACCCGCTCAGCCATGGTACAGCGGCCGTATGTTTGCCGTTAGTCAGTGTGCCCTCCGTCATGCGCTCGTGTGTCAGGGCTCTGTCTGAACGTCCGCTGTTCTCGGGTGAACGCGCGACATCCGGTTTCTGACCCTGTCTGGGGAGGTCACACACGGGAGCTGATGTTTGGTCATCTGACTCTGTCACAAGTTGGAGCAGTGAACTTTGAGTCGCCTCTCTCACGGATCAGATGTTGCTATAGAGCCGTGACCTTTGGTTAAAATGGTTAAGATGTCAGATTGAATGTCGCCTTTGATTCAAATGAAAAGGTTTTAAACATATGGATATACATATATAGACATTAAAGTTTGCTTTGGGTATCTGATCTGCTTGGGATAGATTTTCTTTTTTCTTCAGAATATCAGACTGTTTTTGTTTTTTAGCTCCTAAAAAAATGATTCTCCAGCACCCGTAGAAAGGTCTTAAATTACATCAGCAGCAGCTTGGCAGCACCGTTGCTAGGCAACTGTTGATGCCTCAGAAAATGCATAAGGCATGTTTCTGTTACTTGGTTTGAAAATATTGGGGTAGACTGTTCAAGTGTGTGGAAAGCTTCAAGTGTCAATAATGTACTCATGCCGAGCAGAATCATTTGTGTAAAACATGGTGGAGACTGGTTAGGACCAAAACTCAATGATGAAGAAAAACAAAAATAAAGCAACCATGGATTTAAGAAAAACTGAGAAGCCTGTAGAGACACAAAGGCTTGACTGATGAATCGCTTGGTAGAGTCGATCAGAAAACAGAAAAAACATGAATCAGCATTCATTTCTTTAATCTCATAAGTTATGCATTTGGAAGATTGTAGTCACAGTGTTTCTGTGATTTCTGGTCAAAGCATTTATTTGCATGAAGATGGTGTCAGGAACCAGCAGTTAACAAGTTAGCACACCACAGCTTACTTAGCTAAACATATTTTTATTCTAACCACTCCTAAATATTGCTTTCTACCTTTTCTACCTCACATTAACTAAGTGAGTGACCGATTTTGCAAACTTGCTTTACATCCCCAACTTCAGAAGAATTTTGGTGTTTTCTGTACAAAAAAGGAAAAGATTAAGTTCAACCAGAGACTATTAGCTTAACTCCGGTTAAGCTAATGGTCACTAGCTTAACCGGAATTAATTCCTCCTTTGTTAGCGTCAGTTTCGATAGAGAGAGTAAAGTTCAGACTAAAACTGTACTTGGGTTTTTTTATGACCTTTCGTCAAAATTAGTTTTTCCAAAGAATGGCTAAATCCGCTTCATGTGTGTCTGAGTTGATGACCTCATGCGAGGTATAAGAATCAAGTTTATTGTGCAAAATTAGCAAACATTATAGTGAGCGAGCAGCAATAACAAAAATGAAATCCAGCCATTCCAGTCAGCCTCGGTTTATGTGTGTGTGAGAACAGGTTGGAAGACTTTACATGGCTTTGCTGTCCAATTAAACTATTTTTCGATTCTTCATCAAGAGAGACTCAACAGAATGGCTTTCGAACGCCTTTAACACAACATGTGATGATAAGCAAAAGGTTGAGCTGAATGTAAAGTACACTCACACCTGATGCAAACACAGTCGCTTTCATTGTGCAGGCACAATACCCTCGTTGAGCAATCATCATAGCTCATGTCGAACAGGTTTTAGGTTCCCATGAGTTAAGTGAACTTATCCTCCACCTCCCTGACTTCTCATGATTAGTCATCTTTTTTTCTCTCATCTTCTCACTGGAGATCTCCCAGGATCCCCTGCTATAAGCAATTGTGTCAGAAGTCATCAACCAACTCTTCTTCTGGCACACGGCCAGTATCACTCTAGGTTTCACTCTACTTTGAGACTGGCAAGGAGGCCTGGGAATCAGCAGGTGCACCGACAGGTCTGCCCAGCTCACGACAAATCTGATTGGCTCGTGGCTCGTAGGCCTTCCTAACTGGCAGTTAAACAGTTATGCTCTGAGGAGGATTTGGCACCGCTCACACTGTTGCTTCCAGATAGATGAAGGCTTTTGTTTTGGTTGGGTTTCTTTTCTCATGGACTTTGGGTTTAAGAAAGTCTGTGCGCGGGTGTGAGTGTGAGAAAGAGAGTGAAATTTATTGAATGGTTCAAGAGAACCAAAACAACCGTATTGGGTAGTTCGGGATTTTTGAAGTGAGGCTCTGGTAAATCTGCAGCAGATCGCTTGCGGCGTCTCCCTATTGCATGAACAAAGATAAACGCTGAGAAAGGGACAAACTAAGTATCTGTTAGTTTTGTCCCTGAACACCTCAATAGTACCCTCACATAACCAAACGCAACGCCCTAGTAAATTTCTGAATTTGAAATAATTTAGATGCTCTGATACTCAAAAACCAGTGAGCTACACTTTGAATTTATTGTTAATATGGAAGCTTCAAATCAGAAAACAACTTCAGATTTCTTAGCAAGAATGAGTTACAGTCATATTTTGTTATAGATGGCAAATGTTGCAAAATTGTGGTGAGTGCAGCTTCTCATTTACTGAGTGTATAAACAAACGAAGAAAAACTACTTTGGGAACCTGTAACTTTTGTTTTTTTATTAATTTGAGTGCTATTTATTTATTTATTTTTCTACAAAGTAGCTACTCTGATTCAGTATGCTTTGCATGTTTCACTCTGAGCATGTTTCTCATAGGAAAATTATTAGCAAACACCACTTCCAACCTCCATTTGTTATGCGATTAATAATGATTGACTTTTGTTTACATAAACCGCTGATTATTTTGTAAATCTGGACTAGCCATTATCTTCTGGATGATCTGGATTATACTAAACGAAGACACCAAGAGCAGTGTCTCTTAAAACATATTGAAATCTGATATCTTAAAATCCATCCCCTTCTGAGAATGTAAAACTTCCTCAAATAACTTCTGTCTTTCTGTTTTAAGTTAAAATGAAATCCAACATGATCTACTGTTTAACATCAGCCTGGCTCATTTCTGTCAAAACATAAAATGTCAGTTTCGGCGCCGAGCGAAGTCGGTGAGAAATCACCCAGTTTCCAACTGGTTGTGCCTGGAGGCAGCAACGATTACTCCCACAGTCCCACAGTCAACAACACAAGTTCACTTCGATGCATCTCATCCTCTGACCTAATCATGCAGTTGTGTAATATACAGACAGGCTGATGTTTACACTAAGCCCCAAAAGTTTCTAACAGCTGAAAAGGCATGGTCAAAGGCTTTGGGGGTTTTTTCATCAAGAGGCAAAAATGAAATTGTAATGTTTGTTATTCTTATTTTATGTGGTTAGTTTTTAACTATTGCCCTGATTTGGCATTACTGAGAGGGAGATGAGGACTTTCAGAGTGACCGTCAATGACCGCACATGATCAAAGGAGTGAACAGGAGCAGCTTTTCAGACAAGACGGACGAGGAGATGATCAATACTTCAAACAAGCATCGTCTCCCAGCCCCTTTATTCCTCTGACGATGTCAGGATGCCCAAGATGTTGTTATTAGCTCACTACTCAGGAGATCGAAGGAAGTGTGAAAATCTGGTGATGAAATCATCTGTCCAGATGCAAGAAAGAGACAATGAGCTTGCAGTCTGGAGATAGTTTATGTCGGTTTTTTTCTAGTTTAAGTTTAAATTCAAAGCAAACAACAACTTTCCTAATGACAGTTTGAACTAAATATGATTAAACTCCGATGCATTAATTTAAACAATACTTTGTCATATAATATCCAGCCTATAATAAAGCTCAACGAGCTACTTACCATGTTTCCATGCAGTTGTGTGTCTGCAGAAGATTTCACGTGGATCCCTAAGGGTCACTGGCAACAGAAAACAACCAGTGGAAGGAAAATCTGAGCTGCGTTGTGGAGTGAGTAACCCAGAAAATGATGTACGGTACATCATTTCCAGAAAATCGATACCACAAACTATCGCATTCAAATGTGATGAGTATGGAAATACTTTGCAATTAAGCATAAGTTGTGTATAAAGTTACTTCAAATGGTGGGCAAATTTGCTCTTGAATAACACCAGGTCGAGTTGGTCTGTCACTTTTATTCCTGGTTTTCTGTTGTTCGCTCTCTTCCACGTCCCAAAAGCCAAATTCAACCAATAGCGCTATGCTAACTCAAAATCCCAATTTAGAGTTTTCTTAAATTCCAAAATGTCTGCCTTATTAGAAGCGTTGGTGTATTTATTAGGATTTAGAGGTGATAATTACAAACATACAGACTCAATTTAATAATTAGATTTTTTTTTCAAGGGCCGCTCCTGCACTTAATAGTTTTAGAGATGTCTAAAACTATTAAGTTTTAGACATTAAGCTCTCTTAATGTGTTTGCATTAAGAGAGCTTAATGCAAACACACGCCACACTTTTAAGATTTTCATTAGTAAAAATATTGGAAAACCTTGAATCATTTTTCCTTTTGGTCATACACAACCTTTAGTTGGTTTGTCACATAAAAAAATACATTTAGTTTTCAGCTGTGACAAAATATGGAAACATTTGAGGCATGTTTTTTCCAATATGTGAAAGATGTATGATGAAAGTATTAGATTATCAAAAGAATGTAAAAGTGAATAATTTATGTGCAAAGCAACATAACAATCTGATTTCCTTAGAACTAAAAGTAGAAATGTTCAATGCTGAGTTTCAGAAATGTTTATTAGCTTCAACACGGCAGCGTTATGAGCCATTAAATGTTTTTGCAGATTCCATTCTTGCTGAGCCATAATTTATAATATATAAAGGCATTGTATCTTGATTGCTTCTATTTTTCATCCTTTGTGTATGCAGTTTTTTATTGATACAATTTTATACATGTCATTAAAATAAGCTATGCTGTTATGAGCATACTTTTCAGTTGTGATCATTAATTTTTTGATTATATTTGTTTACTAAAGTCCCAAAGTGTAAGAAGCCTTACATGACCTTTCTGTTTTACACGTGGAGACAAAATCACCCACAAACATCAAACATAAAGAAAATAATAATAATTCAGACTGAAAGAGCAAATCTTTATCTACTGCTGCAGAAATCAATTCGGTTAACTCTTAACGGTTACAAACGGTTACTGGGTCCCGAAAGTGTTTCAGTCGCAACGTAATCTCAAAAGACACCAACTATAGGAAGCCGATGCTAGCAGACAGTTGTGCTTTGTGATCTTTATCAAGTGAAAACACAATGGGAACCAACACTGCAGAACAAGAAAATGATTGGTTAGATCAATCATTAAAAAAAAAAAAAGGCAACAGTTAAATCATGTCTGGGAGGGAAAACTAAGCGCCATTTGCATCCATGAAGTGAAGGAACCGATTGGATGAGACCCTGTGCTTTGGGTGTGCCTTCGTCTGGGAATCAAGGGGGTGAGGCGTTCTCACAGAGGTGTCAGGGGGGGGGATGTTGTTGTGACATTCACACAGCACACATGGTGGCAGTAAAAAAGCCAGCGAATGATGCAAGTCAACACTCCCAGTCAGTCTTCCTTTCTTTTTCTGCATGTCTGTGCGAGCACACGTGTAAATACAGGCACCAATATGCATATGAGACGACTGTGCATGGAGGATCAGGTCTATGTATGCATTTTCGTCAGACTGGGAAGACTGGGAAAGATCTTCCCCTGATGTGGCTGTGATTGAGGAAGTAATGCATAATGCCATACAATAGACCACGTATTTTACAGTGAGGTTTCTGAGCACTCAGTGAGCTGCGTCTGGACTTGTTCAGCAGAAAGTGACTGTTTGCTGTCCGAAACTCACAGAACAGTAAATCGGCTTACTCAGCCTGTTTGTGTCACCGGCGTTAAAAAAATAAAAGGGTGTCTACAGCACAACTTAAGTTCATCCCGATGAAAGGAGCGACTTGGATAAGACTTGTCACTGTGGGGAAACGGTCTAAGCTGAGATCTCTCCATTACAAAGACTGTAGGTGAATACAGATGATAAGACACTTTGCTTTGTGTCTATTGGTTGACATGGCATACGCAGTATTTCCTAAATTTTGGATTAACTCAAGGATAAATGTTCACACAAGTTTTCCTCGGCACAATCTGTGCAAGCAAAACAACTGGAAATGGAAATTGAAGAAGCAATAAATAACTAAAAATAATAATAAAAGAAGAGTAATGTAGGTGTCTAAACAACTAAAAACTTTGTTGCCATTTGAGTAAAGTAATTAGATAGTTAAATATTTTTCAGGGGACGCCAAATGTCTGGCGAAGAAACTGCAAACTAGCAAAGTTTTAATTACGAACACATCAACAGTTTATATAAACCTCTTGAGTCATCCCTCACTTCTTTGTATTTTGCTGCTAAGTTTCTTGTATTTCTCAATGTGCTCGTTAGTAATAAAAAAAATGAAAACAAAAACGAGTCAAAGGGCATTACTTCAGTTTTTATAGGTCATCTGTCATAGTTACTTGTTGCTGGTTGTATAGGATGTCCAAATGTTTCTGCGGGATTTTTTTTTTTGCTGATTGAAGCAGAGATCCAGGTGTTTTAATGATTATGGCTAAAATTCTTCAATCTTAACTTTGTAGTCGGTATCAAAACATCCTCTGAGAACGTGGAGAGACATCTAGACATATTTCCAGTAAATATGTCTAGATGTCTATAGTAGAGCTCCAGGAATAGAAGCTAATTAAACATAATGTAAAATATAATCAGCTTTTTTAGGGTGTACCCATGATTTAGAGACAATGTTGTTTACTTGCTGAGAAAACATGTCTCTTCTTGTGACATTTAGGGTTCTTATAAGGGGTTTCCCTGCAGACGAGAACAATAGGACGGCCCAGAGGGTCGTTTTTAGTGATTTGTTGTTGTCAGCGTTGGATTAGTTGCATAAGACAGAAGGTCTTAATGCAGATGGAAATCTTTGTTATATTAACAAAGGAGACGATTTTGAATAATTTCTCTTTTAATCTAGCACAAGTCTGTGTCCAATTTACTTGGAAATACTCATACTTCATTGGCTATTTCTCCCCACCGCCCCTGAAATTGTAGAAATGAGTGAAAGACTCAGTCACTTCCTTGACGCTCACAGGTGTCTGTTCCCCCTCCCTCTACCTCCTTGGCGTCTCCTCAGCTGATGTCATGCTGTCTTAGCTCTAGGTTGGGATAGGGGTAGTTGTGAAGAAGTGTCATAGCATTGCTCAGAAGATGCTAATCTCCACAGCAGCTGATTACAGAGGCACCCATATTCTCCCTGACACATTCATTCTAGCTGTTAATGCCAGACATGTGGAGAGGGGAGGCCTGTCATTACACAGGCCGAGCTGCTCCCTATAAGAGTCAGAATGATTCACTATTATGGCAGATGAAACTATCACCGAGATTTCACAACTTGTTTGTGATCTTCTTCAAAATGTATTACTGAAAATTAGAATAAAAAAGATGAATAAGTTTAAATTACAAGTGGTCTCTAATTTATTTATCGGTCAGGCTTTGATTTGTGCGTGTAAACCACAAAAACTAGTTCGACGGAATCACTTGGTCACATACAGTATATAGCAAGTGACCACGCTCACAGTCCGTCGTCATTCGGCCGTCTGTGACTCATATTGCGAAGTAAATAATGAATAGAAACAATAAACGGAAAGAGAGAATTCAACTTATAAACCAGCCGGACGTGAGTACAAAACGTCCAGGCAGTTTTGAATGCGGTGGCTATAAGGCCTGCCTTTAAACAAAAACACAAAACCACATGCTAATAAGAGGCTCGTCACAATGGCTCCGCTCTCTCCTTTTTTTCTGTGCAGGCAAACAGAAAGAGACGGATGTGGTAGAGCCGGTAGCAGGTAGAGCCTTCTGCTTGTTAGCCGCCCCGACCGACCTGTAGAGCAGGCTTCAAGCTCTTATCTGCTGCCAGCCCGTCTGACAAGAAATTAGTCTCACTTACCTCACATCTGCCAGGTGACGCTCGCAAAGGTGTGGCCACAAAAAGAGCCATTTGTTTTCGTTGCGGTTAAAAGAGAAAAGAAAAGTTGATTTGCACCTAAACTGGCTGGGGAGTTGGAGAGAGAGAGGGGAGCTTGGGGTTAGGGGTTTGTGGAACAATGCTTGCAGGGTTAAACAAAACGTTTTACTGAACAGTAAAAGAAGAAGTAAAAGAGAAAATGGCCGAGGTAATTAAGGGTAATAAATTTAGTTTTACTCAGAAGTGGCTTGGGACTTTCCTGGGGAGGGAAGAATCTGGTCCAAAATGTTAAGCAGCGTCGTGACCTCACAGAAAAACAACGAGCGAAGCTCAGTCGTCTGTCAGTGTTTGAGAAATAGTTTTAATAAAATCAGCTGAGGAGTGATTGTGCCGGTGCTGTGTGCCAGCACAGGAGTTCAACTATTCCTAGGCAAAGTTTTCAAAGACAAAGTAAAGACTTTTTTAAAATGGAAAATCTCTCGTGCACCATAATGTATCTGCCTTTTTTTAACCCACGCTGTTCATTAATCTTGAGAAAACACAGAAAGCACATTAAAAGGAAGAAGTACAAAAAAATCTGTTAAGTTATTCATCATTGTAAAAAACATAAATTCTGCTTTTACTCTGTTCTTTACTATCAAAATAAACATCTTGTCAACCTTTTCCCCCATAATTCCATTTAATTTATTTTCCCTGCTAATATAAATTGAAAATTTATCATAATTTATATTAAAGAAAGAAAAAGTGTAACAACCACAATACTCCACATTGAGCACTGAAAATGAAAAAACGTAGTCATAAAATTAGTTTTATGAAGAATGTTTTCACTTTGAGAATTTCAATCAGCAAGGTTGACTGTTTGGACTGAAATGCTTTAAAATAAAAGTATATGAATATTTATTTTTTCAATTGATACTTTCTGTTAAACAGAAAATCTAATTAGTAGTTATTAAAATGTGTGTCCAGGTGGCAAATCGGAAATAAAACCAGTAAATTTAGACATAAATGTCTCTTCAAACAGGATTACATGTGATTTAATCAACACTGAAATGATTCACTAGACACAAAGTCAACTTCACTGGATGGAAAAATAATCTGTCGGTTAATCTGAGGAGAAAACAAGAGGTGATTCTACATGAGAAGTTGCACATAGAGGAATAGTCAAAGCTCAGGCCAAACAGAGGAACTGCAATGCGATAATATTTATTTTTTTATTTTCTACTGTGTATGTTGTCATTGTTTAGGTATTTGTTTTTCTTTCCATGACCCATCTCTAAATGATCTAGCAAGCTCAGTCGCTATTTATGGAGTCTGAAGACTCCTGTTTTAGCCTTTGCCTTATGCCATATTAGAAATATTTTAGTCATTTACTGGTTTTATTGATCACGCCACTAGGAGTCAATATGGGTGGTATGCAATATACTAGAAGTTTTCACATATGACAGCAAATGTTTTTAGTATTCTGCCAGTGATCAAAACTTTTAATATCATATCATGTTCTCTGATTACTGCACACTTTTTTATTTATTTATTTTTAACTTTCCTGTTGGAACAGTTATTTATTTATTTTACATTGAGCTAATCAGATTTATTTGGGGCAGCATAACAGTGAGACAATATACACGTAAGTGGTCCTTGTGTAGATGTAAGCAATGGAAACATAAATGTTCATCCTATCTCACTGAAGTGTAACAGTAACATGTTTTCAAAGATGACATTGCCTGAAAGGCAGGGAGGGACTTTAGGGACTCTTTTCAAGATTCAAATCTAAACTGACATCATGCGTCTCTTACTTGTCGGAACCAGATTAACTGAAACTTCTTTAAAAACAATAACATGGAGCGCTTCCCCCTTCTGCTCCCGAACTCAACATATTAACAGGGCAAAGAAATGACGGGATACACCGGCACACCATGTTTTCCACTGTATTTAGCTCAAAACTACAGTATATATAATGAAGTTGGTCAAAAATGAAAACACTAACACTCTAACAGTGGCCATTTGAGACTAAGCAAAAAGAAAATGGCCATGGAAGTGAACCTTTCTGGAAAAAAAAATAACTCATGTTCAGAGATTCAGTTTACATATTTAGAAGGGGAAAAAAGACATCAATTTCTGACATTAAAACTAAGAAATTCTCAGAAATGTTAAAGTCGGACAATTGAAAGAAAACACTTCACTGTCTTCAAAAACATACGTTTATATTTGCAAATGTTACTAGGCCTTTAAACAGCTTGAGCAAAGTCAGTCATGACTTTGTAAGCTTCTAATAGGTTCACAATGTTTGAGCTAAATGGGGGCACAGCCGTGGTCGCATTTTAAGCCAACACCGTAAATGTCCCGCTTTCTTTTATGGCAATGTGGGCGACTACAGAGAAATGAAATCACAAGTCTGGTTCATCCTTGGACACAATGCCTGAAGGTGCCACCTTAATTTATTTCACCAACTATGTGCAAATACGGCTGGGCACTTCATGGAAGGATTCTGTGTACCAATGACTGCAGTGTTTTGCTGAGACACGTGCATGTCATCCTCAAGACTGATTCTTGTAAAGACACCTGCTGACGTCAGCATCGTTATTGAAAGTGAAATGCTGTAGCAACATAAGTTGAAAGATTGCTCAAAGATGAAGAAGCCATTACTTCAAAAGCCACATAAAGGACTAGATTATAGTTATCGTTTTTTCAGTGACAAGACATTAATATTTGGTCTGAACCTTGATTGCTTTATGAGGAGAAGTATAAAAACTGGCGCACCTTCTAATCCTCAGCCAGAATACCAGCAAGTTGCTTAAAGTGGATTAAGGACAACCAAATAACTATTTAGTAGTGGATATCTCAATGACCTCATTTCAGTCGCTGAAATAATGTGTGTAAGGAGGGCAGCAAACAAATATGATCCAGGTACATCAGTTCTGGAAGAATGTATTTGTCAAAATTAGAGCAAACTGTTGTGAGAAACTTTTAGAATACAATAAATAATAATAATAATAAAATAATGTTTGACAGAATTTATACTGTGCTAAAATGGAAATATATAAAAAATACAGAGGAAGTGTGTAATAAAAATAGACTAAGTTTAGAAAGGATTATTGAAATGTCCTTATATAATTCTGGTATTTAGAAAAAATAATTAATTTTGGTAATCTGGTCAAATATTCAAGTCTAATTTAATATTAGAAAGTAAAAAAATGGACTTTTTAGACAGTGTTTGTAAATATGGTTTCAACTTTAAATGGTCATTATGTAGCTGGAACTAGCATGTTACAAAGACAATATGCTAGTTGTCATCGTAACAATGCTAGTTGTTACGAAAGCAATAAATCTCAAATTTATTGCTGCCATCTTATTAGTTTTCTAATCAAAAGTTTTATATACAAAATTTTAATTATGGAAACTGTCTATCTGTCTATCTAGTATTTAAGTTCAAAACAAGCTATTTTCCTCTGACATTCTAACAGGCAGAGTTTGCCACGCTAACTGCTAGCAGCTAAATAGCTGACATACACATCAAGAGGCTTTTTAAAAATAGTAAAACTGTGATGTTGCTGAGAACATTCAGAAAAACACAATGTAATGATGTAAGATACAGCATGACATATTCTAGAAGTCTCCAGCACTGGAAGAACTGCTCAATAGACGACGTGCCGCAGACACTGAGGTCATAAACAAGCCTTCCAGTTCTCAACATAACAAGATCACACACAGATATTCTGAATATTTTTTCCTTACAAGGCATCTTCCATATCATTTGTTTTCAGTGACCTATCCTGGTGGTGTTATCCCAAGGACAGTGGACTAAAAGCAAAATTCAATCTGTTAGCGGAAGGGGAGAGAAGGGATTCACAAGGGATGAGCCTTGCCCATCGCATTTATGCAAACTCTCTACCTCTGACTGTGTTGTATTGTTTTAATGTCAGTGAAGCAGAGTGTGTGCGCATGGGTTTGCACTGCAGGTGGTAAAGGATCACTCCTCTTCTCAGTGGGTCATTGGTACCTCCACCTAAAATAAACCATGATGTCTTCACACCCAAAACGCTGTAAACTATTTGTACTTTACATGCACTCTTTAGATAGTGAAGCACAGTGAACATCTTACTGAAGTACACAACTTTAAAACAGAAAAAGATGGCAAATTCACGAGTCGGGAGAGGTTATTTTACGATTGTAGCTCTACTGTAAGGTTATAGCGGATCACCGTTGAGTCTAAAGCAAGCCTTGCTGTTTTTGCCCTGCCTGATCTTTCAGCTCACTATGGGGGTAGCTGCTGCTTTACGAGGCCTATTCAGAGACCCCAAGGTGTCGCTCCTGTCGCCTCCCCCTTCTTGTTGATTCCTAACTCACACCTCCAAGAGGGTCCATTATTACATCAGAAGGTCCCACTTCCCATCAAGGGAAAGCCTCACTGTCACATGTCTGTCTGAACGTGGAGTTCACATACAGATACAATTAATTGTACAATTCAGATTGTGCAGTTTTAATTAAAAAAAACAAACTTATTAACCCTCTCCCTCCGCCCCACCAAATTTCACTACTGCATAAGACGACATGAAACGAAAACTGAGAAATCTTTCTTTGGTCTGGTTTGAAACTTAAGAAGACGTTAAGTAATTTTGAAAACAGAAAAACAAGTAAAAAACTGAACAAAAAACACATTTCTCGTAGTTGGCTGCTAAAACGGAGTCAGAAGCTGCTAAAGGTACCTTTCTGTTAAATAGGAGTCTTTTTTTCCACTGTTGCCCCATGCATGATCAGAATGAGAAATTGCAGCAAAGTTGTTGACTTATCAAGGTCACTGACACATTCAGGAGGGATTGCTGCCATAAACTGGGTTTCTTTGTATAAAATACTTTTTTATCAATTGGACCAATTATCTTAAGTCAAGTGTATATTTTTTACAAGAAGTAAATTGAAATATGATAGTTTTAATCTGCCTACATTATTGGATTAAATTGACTATATATTTTTGTGTTAATTTCATTGTTTTCTTAATAAAGTATGCTAAGATTACATTTTTAGAAAATGGAAGTCATTTAAATATCCGTCCAGGGGATCCCAGCCCCTACTGCACACCATCACTAGCATAATGCATTATGAAACTACAGACCAAACAATATATATAATGCTTGTGCAGCAAGCATGGCTCTGTAACCATCACTGCACCCACTGCAGCGGTAATCTGAGGTAAGAATAACTCAACAAACAAGTGTCGTTAACGAACAGAAAGGCAAACGTGTGAAACGTGTCCGACTAAGGGGACGGCTAGATTAGACGTGCAGTTCAACAAGGAAGTAAAATATTAAATATCCGAACCGGTAAGCCCAAAATGATTCATACTCCTATGAGCTCCAGGTTTAATCCTTTAATTTCACAAACACTTTTCTTCTGAATGTAAGTAATGCTAACATTTTAGAGAAGCCGAGCCAGCAGAAGGGCATGCTTCATTCTAAAATAAAATTTAAATAGCTTGTAAATCTTTCTTAAGCCCTTAACATCAAAACTAAGTTGCATTTACATTCAAAGCATGCATTGGAAGATATTTCGAAACCTGATTTGCAATTTTATAAAGCATTGGTGCCCCCTGCTGTCGAATGAAAAATATTGCTCTAGAAAAAGAAGCATGCAAGTGAACCTAGGTTTGTTTTTAGATTTATTAACATACGCAAAATGTGTACAATATATAAGTTAACATTTAGAAAGAGAAAGAATGTTTTCTTATGAAAGTAAGTATTAAACTACCTTTATAACAAAGCAACACATTTAAACTACTGCTTATAAATAAAGTAAATCTGTCTCGTTTCATGTATGTATTCATAAAGGAAATAAATCCTGGAAATATTTAAGATATCCTGGGTAAAGAATGCATTCTCTGCTCTCATCGGTCAAAAAGAAATCTAAAATAAACAAACAAGGCCCATGAACAATGTTATGACGCTATACGACTTATGGGTCATTGGCACTTGGACAGAATCTCTTGACAGCTCTTGTAAACCTTCGATAAGCAGTTGAGCCTCGGCTTGGAGCTCTGAAAGATAAAGACGGGACAGTCATCGCGACATGTTCCTGTTAGTCCTGCTAAATGTGACATCTGCCTCTAGTTCACCTGGAACAATGGGACAACGCTTGAGACTACATTGGGGTCTGAAGGCTCCTTTAACAGCACACACAGGTAGTAGATGATCTGATTCTGACATAAAAGCACAAATAACCATTTAAAAGAGTTCCTGTAGACGTACAAGAAACTTTTCTCCGTTTCCCCGTTTCGCAGCATGCACCCACTCACCAGGTAAACAGCTTCGTTGATGACAATGTCTTTGATCCTGCTCATCTCGATGAAAGTGGTGACCTCGCGACCTGACGCGTAGCTGGAGGACACCTGGATGCCCAGGGAGCCGATGACGAGGAGAGACTCGTGGTCCACCTTCACAAAGTGGATGTGAAGCATCATGCCAACGAGGGTGATGAGGATAGCACTGGAGAGAACTGCGGTGTTCTGCGGGAGAGAGACAGTGAGATTGATGAAGGCAGTAAAGTAACAACAATTACAAGGACTCAATTATATGTAAATGCAGGTATTATAAGCCTGGCGGGGCCACCAGGCTTAACTTGTGTCCCCACCAGGCTTAGCATTGCTTAAATACTTTTACAAAATTTTAATGTTTGCATTTTTTTAAGAATTTATAGTTGGTGTTACTTTCTTCCAGTAACACATAATTATGAAGTTATATTTTAAAATTTCCTTTGAACTTTAAATACTTTTAAATTCAAAAACACGGCCGCTGGATAAATGACAAGTTTTCTAGGGGAAATCTTGTAGCTATATAATGTTGTAATATTTATGACATTCTCTAAACTGTATACTGAGTAAATATTTAGCAAATCCTTGTCAAATAAAGATCTCTCATTAGGTTTAGAATTAAAATTTAAAAAAGCCTTGTGATTGAGATCTGGTCAATATTAAGTGATAATTGAGACACACTGTCTTACCTCTGTGAAAAAGAATATAGCATAAGCTAAGAGCCACACTGAACAAGTGTACACCATCACTTTACCAATGGACATCTTGGGGGAGCTAACAGTGAACTCCCTGCAAAAGCTGGAGTGAGTCTGACAATCCAAAGATATCGCTTTGCCGCTTATATTAGAGAAGGCTTCGTCCTCCATTGCGAATCAAACTAATAGAGTTACAGACGAAGAAAGGCGAGCATTGAGTGATTTATCAGAGCTAAAGTTAGCAGCAAGCTAACGTCTGGTATACGCTTGGAGCCAAGGTTAACAGCAGGCTATGCTAACAAAGGGTAGTAGAAACTAAACTTATTCTCCATTGAAGGAGAATGATGGCTCCCGTCAAAATATGAAAGGGGGAAAAACGCCGTAATTTAATATGTCGAATAACTATGCCAGAGATTGGTGCGGAGATGTTAGAGCTCAAATCAATCTTAATTTTGGGCGTAATGTTTTGTACACCAGCGCGTCCAGATTTGCAGCTTTAACTAAAGCGGTCCTTTAATGTGCTTTATCAAGGAACCACAGTTTCATGATTAACGACATTAATCAGCACAATATCAATTTACCTTCATCACATGATATTGACCATGGGTTTAGTCATAGACACAGTGTTGAGATAAAAAGTAAACAGCATTGGCTTCGTTGCAGGTAAAAAGGATACGCTAAGCGTCCGCCATAATGTGAGTGGCAAGTTGTCTAAGTTTTCTGAAACAAATTAGTTCTTGGAATTTATTGTGATCAATTTTTTTATGTAAAGTATTAAGCGCTACTTTTAACACCAGTAATAAGTGATTGCTATAACCAGAGATTATCAATTTATCGGTGTACCCGTTATATTTTATTTTCCTTTACTTTTAACAATTAGGATACATTACTGAAATTGTTGGACCACTGTATATACTTTAAATTGTGTGTAATTTCGTGTTTTTATCACTCTGCTGCTATTCTGCTGCTCTACTCATGGACAGCTATTTTATTTTCACGCCCCGCCCCTGCGTCATTCGGTGTACGCCGATGTTTAATACAAACAAACCATTCAGCAGCTGTGAGGCGCAAAGCATTTTGGGTTGTATAAAAAACGTTCAAGCTGCATCTTCAGAAAGTTTTTAATTCGCTTTTTGCAACTGTCAGTAGAGTTTAAGCAGGGGCTAAACTGCTTTGATTTCACGATAAATTAAAATCATGCTGCTTGTTCCTTCGAAGTAAATTGGGCCATAACACACAAAATAAACAAACTATATTTCCCGTGATGCACTGCGTTACGCTGACTCTTGACCCCTGTGTAAAAACAAGCAGATCAGCTGCAACAACATCTAAACCAGTGGCTGCTGATACAACATAGCTTAGCTTTGCCGACGGGGCAGCTATATGTGGCAATAGGCAGGATGGTCCTGGACGGCAGACGGGTCCAGTTTTAGACCGAGTCCAGCCAGAGGTTTCAACCTGAGAACCGTCTAACGGAGTGGGTGAGAACTGCCAGATACATTGACTTAAACTGTCTCCTCAGAAGCGAGTTGTCTCTTTGTGTAGTAGCTGCTGTTAGCTTACGGCTGTTTATTATTGAGTTGGAGGAACCTGACTTGAAACTTAGCACCATCTGGTGAGCTGCCGTGTTTCTTAATGTTACCTAACAGATTTTTATGTCATCATGAAAAAAATGTATTTAAATAGGCTTGGAAAGTGTCTCCTACCACTGTTGTACTTGAGACTGAGTTATTATTATTATTATTATTATTATTATTATTAAGAGTAAAAAAACGTATTTGTATAACTTTGAGAGATCATCTCATAGATTTCTCTAAATGTCCCCTAAAAACAACTATTAGCTTTGCATTCAGATCAACACAGAACATGGTAAACATCAGCTTAGCTCCACCCATCTTCCCATCAACTCTAACCAAATTCCTGATCCCAGTAGAAAATAGTCACCATATTTCAGTGTTGTGTGCTCAGTTGAATTTGCAGCCATTTTTTCCCTGCCACACATGGAGTTCTGCATGTTTGCCCCAAAAGCTTAATATTGATGTCATCTGACCAGAACCCCCTCCTCCACATGTTTGCTGAGTCGCCTACATGGCTTGTGATAAACTTGTAACAAAGATATCTCATGATTTTCCTTCAAAGATGGTTTTTTTTCACAAAGTGCAAATGTGTGGAATGCATAACCACTATTGTCCTGTCAGCAGATTCTCCCACCTGAACTGTGGATCTCTGCAGATTGTCATGATCCTGCATGTTAGCTACTGTTTGCTCCTCCAAAACATTTGATTTTTATATTGCATTAAACTCCTAGGTTAACACCTGGTACTAAATTTGAAATAAGTTGGTTACATTGCATTTGATTTGATGTTATCAGGATGAAAGGGGTGACAACAAATGGAATCCACACTTTTCAGATAGTCTAGTAGCGGTAAAAGAAAAAGAAAAAACATGTATAATTTCCTTTCACTTCAAAAATGTATGAATAATTTTGTTGCTTCTCTTCAAAGGTCTTAGTTTTTCCAAATATTAACAAGTACATTAATTTTCCTGCTTATTATAATCTGACCTTCCAGGTTTAACATGAGCGGCCAAAGTCCGGCGGTGGATAAAGGAATGAACACAGTGCTGGTCTGCCAGGAGAGCTACGCCTGCGGCGGGTCAGACGAGGCCGCGTTCGAATGCGACGAATGCGGCAGCTTGCAGTGCGCCCGCTGCGAACTGGAGCTCCACCGCCAGGAGCGCATGAGGAATCACGACCGGGTTCGGATCGCGCCGGGCCACGTTCCCTTCTGCGACGCCTGCAAAGGCGACAGCAGCTGCGCCGGCAGACTCAGAGCGGCGGTGCGCTGCCAGGGCTGCAAGATCAACCTGTGCTTGGACTGCCAGAAACGCACTCACGGCGGAGTCAACAAGCGGAAGCACCCTCTGACGCCGTACCCCCCCGCCAAGGCTCCTCAGGAGGGCAGCGTGACGGACGGGGAGTCGGAGATGGAGATCCTCAAGGCGAAGCTGGGGAAGGTGTGCAGCTTCCTGCTGGTTGATGAGAGGGAGGAAATGCAGGTAACCGCCAGAAAAATAGGTTTTCCCTTTTTCAACAGCAGATCTTTAGTTTTTTTTTTTTTTTTTTACATGATATTAGGGCTTCAACTAAAGATTGTTTTAGTAATCGATTATTCTGATCGGATGAAAAAATTGGCACATTCTCGAGATTTTTTTTATTTAACCACATAAGTCCTTTTTATACAATCTCATGTTAAAAGGTGAAAAATAAATAAACAATTCAATTTCAATTTTAAATGAGAACATAAAAAAACATTTTATTGGCCAAAATGCAATATCGAATTAGGTAAAGCTAAAACTATGCCACTCAAGGAGTGCAAACTGCATTATGAGGACTTAGGACTTAAATGCAAAAATTTCTATAGTTTGTACAGTTTTGACTTAATGACCACTTTCAGAAAATTGCCCTTTTTTTAGTCTTTATACTCCTGTTATCGATTAATCGGTTACTAAATTTGTTGACAACTATTTCAATAAAAGCATCATCCTGATTAATAGCTCCAGTCCTACATGATATAATAATCCTGATATGATCTAATGTGGATTCTCAGGTGAGGAATGAGGAGGACTTTGTCAGCAGACTTGGCTGCACCCCCGATGAACTCCTTAAGGTGGTCTCCATCTTTGGCAACACTGGGGAGGGCAAATCTTACACCCTGAACCACACCTTCTTTCTTGGAAGAGAAGTGTTCCAGACCTCCCCCACACAAGAGTCTTGCACCGTGGGCGTTTGGGCAGCTTTGGACCCCATCCATAGTGTTGTAGTCATTGACACAGAGGGTTTGCTCGGGGCCGGTAAGGGATAAATTATTTAACTTTAATTATTTGCTTACCACCACTGTCACCTGGCCTTTGTTAACCCAATTTTTATTTTTTACTTTTTTCACTCATCAGGAGCTAACCAAGGTCAGCGAACGCGTCTTCTTCTGAAGGTCCTGGCTGTTTCTGACGTGGTTGTCTACCGAACGCATGCGGACCGTCTCCACGACGATCTCTTTAAGTTCCTCGGAGACGCGTCGGACGCCTACCTGAAACACTTTACAAAAGAGCTGAAGGCAACGACGGCCCGCTGCGGTCTGGACGTCCCGCTGTCAACGCTGGGTCCAGCGGTGATTATTTTCCATGAGACCGTCCACACCAAGCTTCTAGGATCAGGTATCTAGCCTGCCTGATTCGATTAGAATCAAATAATGTATCACATTGCTTCAGGTCAACTATAAAAGTTTAAAATTTATATGTCTAAAATTAAGGTCTTGAAACGTCTTAAATCCATTTTTAAAAAGTAAGTTGGCCTTAAATATGTTGTTCAGAAGTCTTATATTTAATCACGTATATGGTTTCTATTTATTTATTTTCAAATAAGACTTTTCTGTCAGGAAAAATTTGAGTCACACACAAACATCTTCATTATACTTAGAACTGAAAAAATGTACTGACCTCCCAGTCAGTAAAATCAATTGCAACGCCTCCCCATGTCGGAGCAACTGGGAGCAATTCTGACTACCTCAAGCTATGACATTCAATTTGGCTGCTCCTCGCATCAACAGCAGTGAGATGTGGAGGAAACATGTTTATCTGAATGGAATTTAAGACATGCGTCTTAAATTGTCTTAAATTCCACTCACAACGGTCTTAAAAAGTCTTACCTCCTCAGTTGACCCATTCTTCTGCATCCTCTCTGTACGTGTTCTCTGCATTTAGACAAACCGTCCGAGTCGGCCGAGCGTTTGCTCCAGGAACGATTCAGGAAACTGGGGCTTTTCCCCGAGGCTTTCAGCTCCATCCAGTACCGCGGGACTCGCACCTACAACCCTCCCACAGACTTCAGCGGGTTGCTGCGCAGCCTGGAGCAGCAGTTGGACAACAACAACACCCGATCGCCGCGATCCGCCAGCGTCGTCTTCAAGGCTCTGCAGGTGTTGTTGATGCCGGCCTTAATCACGGCGCCTTGCACGTTCGCGCTGCTGTGCTCCCTTTAAAACGAACCTGCTTCTGTTGGTCAGGCCTTGAGTGAGCGTTTCTGTGGGGAGATCCCAGATGAACGAATGACCAGTAACTCCTTTTTCCCAGATGAGTATTTCACCTGCTCCAGCATCTGCCTCAGCTGTGGGTGTGTATGTTTTTACAAGATCATTAATAATGACAAAAACAAAAAAAAGAACACACATGACATTTACTGTTAGTACCCAAGCGAGTGGCATAAAAGATTCACATTGTCTTATTCTCGTTTGCAGGTCAGGCTGCAAGAGAAGCATGAACCACTTAAAAGAGGGACTCGACCATGAAGCCAAACATCGTTGCCGCTACTCTGCGCAGTACGACAACCGCATCTACACCTGCAAGGCAAGTGCAGGCAGAGCAGAACGGCTCTGAGGTTATGATAAGACGCCCCATTTGCTAAGGTTCTCGGTGTCTGTGTGGACTCGCTCAGGCCTGCTACGAGGGCGGGAAGGAAGTGATTGTGGTTCCCAAGACGACGGCCTCATCCGACTCGCCGTGGTTTGGCCTGGCCATCTACGCCTGGTCAGGGTGAGTCTGCCCACGCCTTCAGAGGAGGATTGGATGTGGCTCAAAGTCTGTTGTATATTATTTAGATATAAATGGAGCTTCCTTGTCTATCCTCTCTCTGATGACACCAACACCTTGGTCCAGATATGTGATCGAGTGCCCGAACTGCGGAGTGATATACAGAAGCAGACAGTACTGGTATGGAAACCAGGATCCGGTGGAAACAGTGGTGAGGACAGAGATCCAGCACATCTGGCCTGGGGTAAGCTCTGAGCTCCGCTGACTAAGGAGAAGCACGCAGGAAACGTGAATCAAATCAAACTTTGTCGGAAGATGTTCGTTGATATCAAAAGCTA
This sequence comes from Micropoecilia bifurca, assembly GCA_903067075.1. NCBI lineage: Eukaryota > Metazoa > Chordata > Actinopteri > Cyprinodontiformes > Poeciliidae > Micropoecilia > Micropoecilia bifurca. Next base: position 53,812 of record CAEGAF010147991.1, read on the forward strand.
GTGCCTCTTTGGAAGCGTTCATTTCCGCAATCATACATTTTTTTTCAACACCTCTGTTTGTTTCCCCTCTGTTCAGTCCGATGGCTTTTTGAAAGACAACAACAACGCGGCCCAAAGGTTGTTGGATGGAGTCAAATTCATCTCTCAGTCCGTCTCCGAACTCAGCGTCAAACCTGCCAAAGCGGTCACTTCCTGGTTGACCGACCAGATTGCTCCCACCTACTGGAAACCTAATTCCCTTATCTTGGTGTGCAGCTATAACATAATGCATGCTGACCACATGGTACGAACTTGCTTAAATATGTCAGACTTGTCTTTTTGACATTTCTTTTCTTTTTTCCTTTTTGCGGTTCAAGAATTGTCACAAATGTGGGGAGGAGTTTCAGCCCAACGACACCAAGCACCACTGCCGCGCCTGCGGAGAGGGTTTCTGCGACGCCTGCTCTTCCAAAACCCGGCCGGTCCCGGAGCGGGGCTGGGGGCTCGCGCCGGTCCGGGTCTGCGACGCTTGTTTTCACAACCGAGGAATTCCAACGGGTAAAAAAAAAAAAAAAAAGAAAAAATCTTTCAATTTGGGCTTTTAATTAAGTGCAACAAACAACTTTAATGATGATAAAAAATAAGAAACGAGTGTAGAAGTTTGAATTTATTGCATATTCTTTCTCATCCATACAAATTTAGAAGTATGGATACGGCAACATATAGCTAATGGTTCTTGGTGGAATTGGTAGAGTTTATTGAAGCTGCTTTCCAGGCATGACCCGTCCAGGGTCAAAGTCTCAGAGATGAATGTACCGTTTATCTTAAAAACAGACATCATGGTCTGACTCATTGTTGTCTTTACCGGCTGGTTGTTTGGCATTGACACACATTGACAGGATGTCAATGTGTGTCAATGCCACATTGACAGGATGTCAGTCCCAAAAATCTAGGCTTCTGATATGAATTGATCTGTACATGCACACATTTGAGCAGGTTATAAAATTGGCCTTGTGTGGATAGTTGAAAATCCAGCAAAACTTCCAGCTTGTGCACTGAATAGTTTTCAACGGTCAGTATGGGAATCACGCCAACAATAATCGCATGTAAGCTTGTGATCAGGACCGTCTGTCTGTATCTTAGGGCAAAGGAAACCAAACAAGATACCCCAGTCCTTTTGTGTTCACTGTTATATTGGGATATTGTGTCTGATTGGATGGTTTCTGTTTCAGAGTTACTGGACGCTGCCTTGGAGGAAGAGGGAGGCACCCTGATAGCAAGAAAGGTTGGCGAGGCAGTTCAAAACACTCTGGGTGCCGTCGTCGGTGCCATTGACATACCTTTAGGTGAGCATTACGTTGTACAAAGATTAAAATGCAGTAAATGTTTTAACTATGTTTTTATTAGCATCTTATTAGGTGTCAGGGCAGCCTTAAAAAGTCTTAAATTCACGTATCTAAAATGAAGGCCTTAAAATGTCTTGAATTATTTTTTTCAAATGTAAGTTGGCCTTAAATGTGATATTTTAAAATGTAAGTTGGCCTTAAATGTGATATTCATAAATCTTAAATTTTGGTAGGACTATTTACTTGTGTATATTCTATTTTTTATTTATTTTTTTCTTGTCGGGCAAAAGTTTGAGCCACACACAGACATCTTCATTGCATTTGATTGCTGTGTTCCAGTTGTACTCAGAGCTGGAAAATGTACTGACCTCTCAGTCAGTAATATCAACCGAACGCCATCCGAAAATCAAACTGGCCTCTGGGAAACTGGAGCCCCTCAGACTACCCCCAAGTCCTGACTTTTTAAAGTGGAGTTCAATATGGTCGCTCCTCGCATCAACAGTAAAGGGGAGGAAACATGTTTATTTCACAAGACTCATGATGTTAGATGTAGCCCCCTGTAACCATGAACTGAACAAATTAAAAGTAGTGTTTGCTTATGGAAAGTAAAACGTAAAATGATGTTTGTAAGAGCTGCTGCAAACAATGAGTTGAAATTCCAACTTCTTAACTAGTATGTTGCTACCTTGGGTCTGGCATCACATGTAGCTCCAGTTTCCATCTTCCAGGATAAATGGAGTGCAGAATATGACTCACTACCATCATACCTTTATTAGCTTGCTGGCTTTTTTAGCTACTTTATGTGTAAGTCTAAATTTACCGCCATGTGGCTGGGTGAAGTTCATAGATTTTGTTTGAGCTGTAGGTCTTAAATTCCATTCATAAGTCTTAAAAAGAAAATCCCATTACCCACTAAGGATTTCTTTCTTCCAGGTCTGGTAAAGGACGCTGCTCGCCCTGCCTACTGGGTCCCAGACCAGGACATCCAGTCCTGCTGCGAGTGCCAAAGGGAGTTCACGCCACGTCTGTCCATCCACCACTGCCGCGCCTGCGGCCACGGAGTTTGTGACGACTGCTCTCAGGAGCGCCGCCCGGTGCCGTCCCGAGGCTGGGACCACCCGGTGCGCGTCTGCAACGGCTGTAGCCAGAAATCCGGGGAACTCTAGCAGGACGGCGAAGCTGGAACGGTTAAAAGACGCAAGCCTCCCGGGAACGCTGGAGGACAAAACCTCAGTAATGGGATGTTGTACCGTTCTTGAGGCTGCAGGAAAACGAGACTGTTAATTATGTTTTACTGCCGGTCTCGCATCGCTTCTGTTTGATCGGACTGACGTCAATATGCCTAAAATTTACACTGTGAACACAAGTTGAAAATAGACGTGACTTGAATTTTAAAAAGAGGCTAAGTGATGCCTGCTTGTGGCTGAATTCAGGTTACTTTAATTGTCTATCCATAGATCACCCTTTACTGTAGATTTAGGCTCCGTAGCCCTTCGACAATCCTCGTCAGTATGACGTTCTCAACTGTTTAGCACCTTTTGTGTAGTTCGGAGCCAGTTGTATGGATGATTTGGAGAGCAAAGTAGTTATTAATTGCCTGCAAGTCTGTTCCTCCAGGAGTATTGTTTGCCTCATGAAGAGAAACGATGAAACCTTTTCAGTTTTAACCCCGATCGACTGACGGGCTGTTCTGTTGCATCAAGATGCATTCCAAACAGTACAATAACCTAATAGTTAATATGCAAGTAATTGTTACCTTTACCTAATAGATAACTATGTGTATAAACAGTAATTACTACTTAATAACAGTAATTAAAGTCATTGCTGGTGTACACTCAGTGACCCGAAACAATGCAGCAGCCTTAATAGTGCTGTCCATTTCAGTTGTTTAGATTTTATAAGGACTATATAGAGCATATACAATGAAAAGGTTTACAGTAACTATGTTTTTTTTTTAGATAGATAGATTCTGTTTTATGTTAAAGCAAAAATAAACCCACAGGTTAAAACTCAGTAATATTTTTATTGGGTGACCGGTTCACAGAAACAACAGTAGGAGTAAAAAGCCCCGTTTGAGGCTGGCTCCTCAAACCGGGGGATATAGTAGCTTTTAGTGAGCAGCATTTGCAGCTGGAACGATCCGGTGAATTTAACAACTTTGTGTTGGTCAGTTTTTCTTCTGCAGAATATCTGGGAATTATAAAACTTGACTGTACGGAAACTGGCTTGGTCACAAAGTCTTCGGGTGAAAGGACAGACTTTTTGACCCCCCTGGCCCCAGAGTCAGATCTTATCACTGAATACAGACATCACATGGAAATCATTGACTTGTGTTCATGTATTTCTCATTCAATACGTATTAAACTGAAGAAACACTTTTATGTGTCATTTCTGTTAACTGTTGGGTATGTGTGTTTATGTTACATGTCAAAAATGCTTCCCATCCTTCCGAAAAACACAAGACACATCAGCAGGGACATCTTGAGTAAATGCACTTGCTGAATGATGCAGCACTTTATTTTGGCACAAACGCATTTTTAAAAACAATGTTTCCCCCTGAGATTTTAAACGCCACTGAGATCATGTTGCTTTGTCCAGGGTTGGGGTTTGAAGGACTTTTTAAAGAAAGACAATTCAGACGAGGCTGGAGCGTAGTCCGCTTATAAGAACCAGCTCTGGTCAGATGAAACCAAATTCTGTCCTGCGTGGAAAATAAAAGCACCAGCATCATGCTCTGATGAACCCGGTTAGAGAGAAGGTCAGCTTTCCAGCAGGAAAAACACAACGAGATGGAATGGAACAGTTTGGATCAAAGCATGTCAAAATGATGGCCTATTCAAAGTCAAAAACTAAATCCAATTAAGAATTTGTGGCAAAGCTTTAAAATTGATGCTCCCCGTAAAGTCTGAATGAATTTGAGCCATTTTGCAAAACACTTGCAACAAAAGATGGTTCTAAGTTATTAATGGAGGTCGAAAAGGAATCCGTGCCACACTTTTCAGATTTGCGCTTGTAGAATTTTTTTAAACTTTTAACTTTTAACCAATTTTTCAAGTATATGCTACTTTGCATTGCGCAGTCATCCCAATAAAACTCAGGAACATCTGGTTGTAATGTAAGAAAATTCTGGAACAGTTTTCAAGAGAAGTTGTAAGAAAAGTAAACAATGTTTAAGCTCTCGTGGCTCCATTTCCTCCCAACACCGAGAGACGATCCAGCCAAACGTCCACACACAGCACCAATTCTCTAAAGTGTACATTGGATATTTAACTGTGAACTTGTAAAGTGCGTCACCCAAAACCCATCTCCGGTCGACAGTCGGGGCGTTCTGTGGTTGCGTTCGACTTTCCGCTAAACCCAGAGCTACATTCGGTCTCCTGGACAATGTTACTACAGCTTCAGGACATTTATTTAAAGGGACCATTTTTATGGCATCGTCTGAATTAAAGCGCCAGTCTCTCCTCCGTCCTGGTAGTCGGTGTTGTATGGGAAGTAGTACAGGTCATGCCTGACGGCCATGAGCAGGCCGGGGAGCCCCCTGCTGCCGCCCAAATTCGAGGAGAAGACGACACTTGGGATCATGTCGTTGGCCGCCGGATGGGGCGACGGGATGGTCCGCAACAGGTGACCATCCTTCAGGCTCCACAGCCTTGTGTAGCAGTCTTGGCCCACTGTGTGAATGCGAGTTGGTGAGGTAAAAGTTTTAGTTTGCTTTATTGCTATTCAACAACCAGGAATATATCATCTTCTCCTACCTGCTAACAAAAGACCTTCATGTTCATTGACATGAACGGGGAGGTAGGCGTACTCGTTGTGATGCCCTTTGTACTCCAGCACAGGCTTCCTAACTCGCACATCCCACATCTTGATCTATAAGGAAATTCAAAAAGCTCTTTGGTTATTACCCAACATATTCCACTTCTTCAAAAGAACAAAAAAAGGCAATTAGCTGAGCTAGAATGAGAACGAGAGCTTAAGAAACGAACTGATCAGACCTGACCCATCATGTCTGCCGCCAGCAGGTAGTTCTCATCCTGCAGGACTCGTACGGAGGTGATGGCTGACTCGTGGTGGAAGCGACTGGCCTTCCAGCTGTGATCCCTGCGGCCACGCTGCCGGAGGTCTATGCTGAAAATCTCCCCCGATCGGCAGCCGTTAAACAGGACTGGAACCTGGAGACGTGGAGGGAATCTAACTCCAGTGCCTGGGGTTTGTTGTTCTTCTTACGTGAAAGCAGGGGGACGAACATCTCACCCTGAGAGCAAAATGCTGCGCCAAGACGTCGGTGCCGACGCCGTACGTCTGCGTCCGTCCCGTCTCCGCATCCTTGACGATGACCCGACGAGTCAGTCCTGCAAAAACGCACAGCGGCATTAATACAGCCACAGGGCCTTGAGTGGGTACTCAGTGCAATTCGACCAGTGTAATGGTAAATGTGACGCACTAGTCTGTCTCCTGCTTATTGCAAGCTGTAACATTTTTCTGTACCCCAATCAATGGACTGCTTTGCATGTAGCTAAACCCTAACCATAACAAACAATTGTCCTAGAGATCTACAGCTAAAGCTAACCTGTAACCAAGCAACATTCTTCCACACGCATACAGACGGCTGATCACAATATCGGATGTATTACAATGAAAAATAATGACTGCAGAACTAACCAGTGCTGAAGGTTTTATCGAACTGAGGGTTGAAGCACCAAGCGCAGGACCAAGCTGTAGATATCTTGAAGCTGCACAGCATCCCTGGTTGATCTGGGGAAAGGAAAAAAGGCGGAAGAAAAGAGCCATTAGTCTGTGTTTACACTAGCGTGTTGAGGTTAAGCACGAGAAACCGCAACGTATGTCATCGTCTGGGTAAAGATGTCGATACAAACTACTGTCAGCGTTACAAACGGAGCCGACGAACCTGGGTTAGAGTTGCTGAAGAGCGACGCGGGGAGTAAACTAACACAGCCGGGGGTGTCAGCTGCTCCCACCAGGCACAACCTAACGGTCACCCATCAAGTGAAGGTACAATACAATATGTGGTAAAATATATATATATATATATATATATTTCAAGCAGTGTACTGTCAATTTAAATGTACAATATTGACGACATAAACCCAGAAGGTTGAGGCGGAAGGATACAGAACATGGGAGTCGGGGTAGTTAACCGAGGCCCAGCAGATGGAGTTCACCTGAAAAACACAGCAGACCCCTTAATATAAGTCCAACTGGTACATTTAAGAGCAATATCCAGATCTGAACCACTGGTAAATGTTCAAAGGCAGCAAACCAGACAGAACAGCGAGGCAGATCTCTTTATATGAGTGTTTTCTAGGAATGCCCTACCACCTTGCGGTTGGTGAAGTACAGATTATCGCACATTTCCACGGATAAAGAGCCCCGGCTGCCGCTGCTGAAGTTCATAATGCCGTACTTGCAGCCACCGTGAGAGACGTCGTTGACGGTGAACACTCGCTCACACACAGAATCCCCCTGAGAGAGAGAGACGAGGAAAGGAAAAGAGATAACAAATGAGTTATATATATTTTTTTAATACTAATTTTGATCTGAACTACACAATACCAGGAAAACAAATCGTCGCCTTTGTTTAAAATCCAGCACTGATAACGATTGTCATCAACCCTCAACTTTCTCATTGTTTTTCTTGTTTTTTATCATCACACCCCGCTCACCCCAGCCACTTCCTGTCAGGATAAGCATTTTGTCAACTTGAATCTGTATCTAATTTGTCCGTCAAGGGCAGCGAAGTCCATCCATCTGGATAAGTCAAGTTTTAACTGTGCAGAGCGTTAAAACCCCTGAAATTATAGAAACCCAATAAATATGGCAGCCGAACAACAACATGGGGTTGTACTCTTTTGTTTTCTTTTTCTTCTTTTGCTCTGTCCTTTTGGTTTCTTGTATTTCCTTCTTATTTATGTAAAGCACTTTGAATTGCCCTGTTGCTGAAAATGTGAAGGGGTGTGTGAAATTGCTCTCACCACGATGATCCTGAAGTTGTCTGTGTTTGGGCTGCTGTTGTCTGTGCTCTGAATCTGCAGCTTGTGGCGCCTCATTCCGCTGACCTTTACCTCGTGGACAAGCCTGGTTAGCAAAGTGAAGCCACATTAACAATCTGTCCAACCACGGAAACAATCATTTCTTCTCCATGATTTTTGAATTTTGATTCATTTAAAAATCCTGCTGAAGTCGATTTGCTGGGTTTTATGGACATTTGGAATCCGACGTCAAAAATTGGCCAGCAACGGTAATAGTAGCCAATATATCTTTAATAAAACTCACTCTTTTGCATGTGGAACCAACTATTTCTGAAGTTGCGTTTAGTTTTACTGGTGCCGCTTAGTGTAATGTAAGTAAAGCTGTGGGAATTGAAATGTGTGGAACCCACATGTTCACCCCCGAATAGTGCGCTCACAGTAGTGATCTGCTTACCTGCAATAGGAGTTCTCGGGTAGCAGCCCAAGATGCCTTTTGTGCAGCAACAACGACGTGTTCAGTCCAGTTCTTGGGGCTTTCTGCAAGACACAGATGCACCTTTTATGGCAGAGGCTCAGTCCTTAACAGCAAAAGTCTGCTAATGTTGCTCAGCTGAATTTACGAATGCAACGTCTTCGTGTGTTATTGGACTGGAAGAAGTAGGTTATCCATTCACAGCACACTCACAGCACACTCATCTTCTGCCAGTCTCTTATGTCTCTGCTTCTCCCGTTCCTTTTCTTGCAGCTGCTCTCTGGTCAGCGGGTTGCAGTTGTTGTGTCCAGGAAGCAGACGGAAGTAGCGGTTCTTCTCGGGGTCAAAGTAGAAACCGGGCAGCTCTGACAGAACAGAGAAACAACTGAAGCACCCGTAATTTGTATTTTCATCCCTCGCTTAGCTAAAACTGGAACATCAAAACCAATTTATCATTAATACATTATGTAATGAACCAGAGTTATGTTTTTCCTTGTGTTATGTTTTGGTGGTTTTATTGACAGGTTAACTTCATGAAGAGCCAGAAAACTGATTCACAACATAATATTAAACAGTTTTTCCTTCCACTGAACTTTACATCAAGATGCTTGAACGGTGCACTCTGAACAACAAACTTCTTTAGCAATTAACTGTTTTTTTGACAACCTGCTTACTTTTGTGGGGTTGTATAATAATATCGATATTGCGATATATATCAATATTTTCTTTCCTAGAAAAAAATCGATATTCATCTGCAAGTATCGTAACATCCGACTGTCACCTTTCTCACTCATTGCTTGCTTCGCATCAGGTCATCAGGCTTAGAGTGATTCCTTCAGGTGTTAAGTGTCAAGGTTTAAAAGGTATCAAACTATTCAGAGCAGGAACTTGGTTCACTTTATTTACTTTACAAATGCATGTAAACTACAGTTTGTACTGTTTCAATTAAAAGAAACATGTTTTCTCACCACTTCTTTGATTAATTTTGTCCAGCTGTCGACTTTAAGTCTGTGTCCATGTCCAACCAGAGTCAGGTATTGTGTAGTTGGTGCTTTTAATCAGTTTTCAGTTAAATTAATTCGATCCAACTTTATAAGAGTCACAAAATATCACCAAAATCACTGCCCCTCTAAAATCTTTCAGAAAATCGCAAAAGTGTATAGAATTGTATTGTTTGCTGAATATCACAATATATATCGTATTGTGGGCAGAATATCGTGTATCATATTGTGAGATTATTTTATCACTACAGCCCTAGTGTTTGTGTGTAATGAGCCCATTCAATGTATGTTTTTTGCCCTTTTGACTCCAATTACTAAAAATATTGACATTCTAATATATCTCTATTATTATTTTACTCATAATGTTTGAGTTTCTACTGTCCAGTTGCAAAAAAAAGTCCCCCGAAAAGGTTGTAATCATTAGGATACCTGGTACTCCGCTGTTGGATTTAGAGGAGGAAGAAGCAGCAGAAGAGGCTGAGGCAGTTTGGTTCTCATGTTCCCTCTGAGATGCTCTGTTAGACGGCCCAGCATCACTATACTCCTGCCTATAAACAGGAGATATTAATCAAAGCCAATTCTAGGATGAGAGACAATATGTAGAGTTATAATAACGTGTATTTTTGAGTCTTAAACGTGTGCTGTGCTTCGCTAACATGGCTACCACTGTTCGTCGCTGGATGGTCTCTGTCGATTTCCTCTGTACCACCCCGTTCGACGATCTTGTCGCCATTTCCACTTCTTCATCTCCGTTCCTTGACTCCTACAGCCAGATTTATCATTCACGTAGCCTGTGGTTCACTTCTCAGTGATGAACTGCAGGGTGTTTACTCGTTAGCTTAGCAATGTTAGCTTCGGTTCTCACGAGACCCGTTTGATTTGATTCGCAGGAGCTCAATGCGTGCAAATAAAACGCATATTGGAAGGTTTTGAAACCTTTAATAATACAGATAATTGAAAATAAGACTAAGCATGTCAATATGATAATGTTAACGTTAATTATCGAATTGGTAGCTAAACGTAGCGAATCGGTAGCTAAACGTAGTGAGGGCTTTGATGTACCTCGGAAATGGGAATACTTTTACTAAAGAATGGGGAAATCTAATGTTCAAAGTTTGCTTTATCATAAAGATCGTTAACACTAATGTTATCTTCTTCAAGAAAATGCTAGATTAAAGCTTTAAACATTGTATTTTGTTAGCATACTCTATAAAAATAAACCTTTTGCATTTTTGTGATTATTTGTTCTTATTTTGTGTATTTTCCGTTGATCAGTAAGTCATTTAATGCAACACCAGGTTCTCCACCGTTGCTCCGCCCTTCAGTTAATTTATTGGACAACTTTAACAAAGAGTTTCTGACGTATCATGTATTCATTGGCTATTTTCTCAGTAAGCGTTTTGCTGCCTTTGGAAGTAACACGAAATTCTTGACTTCTTAACCTAACTAAAGAGTTAACAAGATAGGGTAAATAAAAGCCGTAGTAAAATTTGAGGGTGGCGAAATAGAGAAATTTAACTATTCTTTTATTTAAAAGTGAATTTGGAAATCCTTAGTTTTATCCCCAATTGAACAAAATAAGCCACTTTAATTTAAGAATATTTGACCTCTAAATAAAAATAGCTTGATTGTTTTCCCCAAAAATCCCAGAATATAAAAATAGTAATTTATACTTATATTAGTTTTTTTTTTGTGAATAATCATGACGTTTGTCTGACTTTCCTCTATCTATTTTTATGTAAAAATATGAAAAAAACTTTTCAAATGTGATGGATAGGCTTCGGATGACCACTAAGTTTTGAACCACGTTCTTCCGAATCACTAAATAAAGAAACAGACTTTTAGTTATAATTTGACAAAAAAATCCAGGTTTCCGTTGGGATGTGTGATATCCGAGAGTCTTTGAATGCATCATGTTTTCCTACGTAATTGCTATAAAAAAATAAAAAAATATGTGGAGGAATAAAACCCGACTAAAACAAACATAGGCCACTGCCTCCGTGCTTCATTCGTATATATTCTGCTATAAAACACAATAAATAGGAATAAGTTTATGCCATTTCATCCGGCAGAACCATTAAAGGATTAGACGATCCAACAAAGACACAAAGGAAAGCCCACAATGTTAATTACTCATATTGGTTCTAAGGTTTTGGGTTAATTTAAATACATATTAATCAACTTCGTTTCACAGGATGAGTCCCGTGTGGGGTCTGTTGACATACTTCTGTGAAGCCACGCCCAATGTCTTCATGCTGGGGTTGTATTGGCACAGAGCACAGTAGACAGGACAGCATTGGCTGTTGTATTTTTTTTTTCTACTTTTTTTTTTCATGACGGTCCGAAACTGCACAGAGATTTGGAATATTACATTACAGCCTTGCAGAGCGAAAGATGGCGACTGTCATTCATAATCCATTAAAATCGTAAGTAGTATTTATTTATATGTTTCAGGACCTCATTATCATTGTCACAGACTAAGGGGGGGGGGGGGGGGTAGCGATGATTTCTTCATATTGTGCAGCTCATAAATACAGATCAGGCTCCTCGCGCATTTGAACGGCTTCAGATGTTTTCAGGTCTCCTGCCCTCTTGCATGGCTGTGCAGGCCCGGTAAAAAAATAAAAATCATGCACAATATGCAAAAATATGCGATCGGAATCGTGCACTTGGTAGGAAGTTCCCCACTTTGTCAAGGCGGCACGGGCGCAACTTTGCATTGGAGAAGCGACACGAGTTACATTTGCATAGGAACTGTCAGGCAAGTAATGCAAAACTTGCACTGGTGCAAACTTCAGCTCATCCTTAAAGGGAAAATAAGTCTGCTCCCACCTGCTTGTGATGTGGGGAGGAAAAAAAATCAAATATAGATAAGATAAACTAAAAGTGTAGCATTTTGAAAGTATTTCCTGTGCACAGTCCCCACTTTGCTCCTCTTCTAAAGAAGCCATTCTTTTTTCTGATTTGGATGCGTTGAGTTATACTTTCTGGCTGAAGGATCAGGCTCCTTCATTTTCAAGGCAGAAGCTTAAATGTTTAGAGCCAATCTCTGGTTGGCCTTTGGAACTGCTTATCAAGATGTTCAAGCATGATGTCGCCACCACCTCCAAGCTTCTTCAGTATTGGTATGGTGTTCTTTTAGTGGTGTGCAGGCTTGTTTTTACATTCAACATACTACATGGAATTATAATTAGATATTTATAAATTGGAATGACCTTTTCTGGAGTGATTTCCAGTTCTAATGCCACTGTTACAGCATCTGTTCTCCCCTTGACCATGACGTGTCTTCACTGCACTTCCTGGTGCATCTATTGCTTTGGGAATTTATTGGGACACTTCTCCTGATGGACACATTTGGTCGAGAAGATCACCCGAATAGTGCTGATTGAGAATCAGCGGAGGGAGCTAAAGATGAGGGCGATGGCACGGAGGTCTTCCAGACTCAAAGATGTTGGGGCGCATCACCACAGATGCAGAAAACTGTGCCATCAATTAATTACATTAATTGTTGTAATGCAGATAAAGATGCTTATTTTTTTGTTATTGTTGTTGTTTTCCAAATCTACACTCCTATATAGTAGCTTCTTATCGTTTGTGTGATTTTCTGACAGAAGCAAACTTCTAGGTTGAATTGAAAACTACTTCAAAATAAATTCTGTCGTAGGTGTGATAACTTTAGTCTTATCTGTATACTAAATGGCAAAAATAAAATTAAATTTCTTGTTATTCCAGTTCTATACTAATTTTACTGCTGCCGCACAGCTAGCTGTCCAGGAAGTTAGAAAAGTAGCGGATTAAAACTCTTATATACCAAAAGTTGTTGGGGTGTTTGTGGTCGGTTTCTGGCAACTTTGCCAGATAGTTTCCACAGAAAGTCCTTTTGTAAGAGTGTTTTCAGTAGTTTATAGTATAATCATCAATAGCCAGAAGAGTGCAAGTTCTTAAAGTAATGACTCTCTGCAGTGTCCATAAAAAGTTCTAGTTAGGCTTATCAGTTTATCCTGCAGCTGAAATTAAGTCACTACGTTTTGAATTCCGTTCTCTGTTGCAACACCATTCAATAAGGGATCCCTTCTCTTCATGCACACGTTCTGTGTTTTTGTTCGTTTATTTTCTTTTCTATAACACAAAATACTGTAATCCCCGCACTTGCCAGGGTAAAAGACAATGCTTGTATTCCATCAAAGCAGATTAGGATGCTGACAGTTTATAGCTTTTTGTGTATGTAGAGCAGCAGATTAAGAGTGTCCCAGTATTTTTCCTGAGTCCATCTGTCAGGAGAAAGGTATTGGGTAAGAAAAGGAGAGTCATAAGGGGGTCTGAGAGAGGGAGATCCATCTGCTATTCACGTGAATTGGACCCACATGTGATTTCTGAAAAAAAAGGAGTGGGGAAGAGTGGGAGGGCAACACTGTGCATTGCAAACCATGCGTGATGTATTATTTTGCAAAATATATGAGGAGTGATCTGCTCAACTTTGGTTTTAAGCAGCCTGCTTTAAAATAATAATCTGCCCTGTTATTCTCTGATAGATTCATTAAAACTATCAGAGCCTGACAGTCACTGTGTCTGTCTGGCCTTCTGAGTCGTGGTTAGCCATACACATTGTCTTGTGGGGTATTTAAAAAAAAAAAAAAGCAGGTACAAAGACGCCTTTGTGATGGAAACCTGGAGAGGCAGTGCAGGGTTGGGGTTTAATGAGGAGCTGACATGAGAAGTATTTAAATAAGCACTGTAATTTATATGCAGAGATGTGCATATTGCATGCCCTGCCGACATCCCGCGGTCAGGTTTGGATTTATAACGCAACAAAGAGCTCAGGTAGGAAGGGGGCCTTGCTTTCGTTGCCGTGAGGATTGAGAAGACGTGGGCTGAGATTTGAAACAGCTTGATGCGAGTGGAGCGAAGGGTTCACGTATTGGGGTTGTATTTGTTGTTTACATGTGTCGCCCCTCCCCCTCACGGTTTGTAGAAGGGGGAGTGAGTGATGGAAGTGGTGGGGGTGTGTGTGTGTTTGCGTGGGTGGGTGTGGGTGTGTGTGTGTGTCTGGCTGCATTTAGGCCATATTGCATACATTCATAACGCACCCAGAGTACAGGATTGAACCCTGGCTTTTGTTTATCCGCTCACAGGAAGAGTTTTTGGTGGTAGGGATAGATTTTTTTTTTTCCCTGTTCTGCACATAGTCTTATCATCTTATACAATTTTATTCATTTCGGTGGGAGCATTTTTTTAATATATGTTGCAGCAACATATATGTTTGGTTCATCATATGCTTCATCATATGTTCCGGATGGAGTGGAAAAAAATGGATGGATGGATGGATGGATGGATGGATGGATGGATGGATGGATGGATGGATGGATGGATGGATGTTGGAGCAAAATCATCTCAATCTAGGTCCCAACCCCCCTCATCTTCAGCTCCTCCGTATCTTCTTTCCTTCCTCCCTCTTCACTTCATTTTCCCTTTCATTCCCAGTGTGTGGCGTAAAAAGAATGAATGCATTCATGCATAGACATATCTATGCATTTGAGAAGGAATGAGTGTGACATGGTTTGAAAGGGAACACGTGTGCCCCAGGTCATGTCAGACCCTGTCCACCCCCACACCCCTCTGCCATTCTACCTTATCAGCTCTTCCTCCTCCCTCACTTCTCCACGGTCCCCCCCCCCACAAACCTCCTCCGGCTCTGCTTCGCCCAGTCTTCAGACTCCAAAAATTTCCACAGCTTTAATTGCCCATATGTAGCGTCTGCCCTCTGATTCCCCTGAGGTTTCGCACTTATTCAGGGTCACATGCTGCTCATGTTTCTGTATGTCTACAACGTTCCCAAACATATTTTACTTGTCCCATACCTAATTCATTGGGTTTTAATGTATCAAGACTTAAACTGCTTGATGTTTTTTTTTTTCAGGAGTACATTCGTAAGGTCAGACACTAATGTTGGACCAAAATTAAACTGGATTTATTGGAAACATCTGAATACAAAGGTTCTGGCTTGGGAATTCTGAAAAGCCAAAAAAAAAAAAAAAATCAGATTAACTGCATTAACATTTTTTAACATGTTAAAATCTGTATAATTAATTAGTTCAAATGAATGTGTTACAATCCTGGCCTTAATATTTATTACAGTTTTGTCATATTTTATGTTTGGCCCTTGATTCAGAAAATTATGTTTTTGTCTATAAACTAACACAGAAACTCATTGTTACTGTCTAATCTGGAGACAAATAACATTCTTTGTTGGCAACTCTCTGTCTTTCCTTTGCATAGCCATGTGCATCTGGTTTACACTCAGGTCATGCTTTGCAATTTGATTGTCTAAAAATGACCTTTATCTATCAGACTCCAGATCTCTGTGCAGTATTAAAACTTACAGTTAAATGTAGCACCCTTACATTTTTCATGTACGTTTATTTTCCCCAAAAGTCCTTTTTTTTAAAAAATTGGGGAGCAACAAATTAACAGCAATTTAATACTCTCAAGGGTTTTTTTTGTATCCACCCGAGGCATACATGATACCCGTGTGCTCTCACTCAAATTCTCTGTGTTTTGACAGTGCGTACGCTTGCGAGGAAGTGAATTCCTAATTCATCTCTAACTAAAATTGACCTCATAAATGTATGTCAATTACACACATTGACATACAATGTACGTATGTAATGGACATATGGTTTTACCCCTGGTCTGGAAGATTTAACTTCACTTTTTACTCATTGGATGAGAGCTGTTCACACCTAATGGCCATCATAGTTAAGAGGATGAAATGACTAATTATACATCACCAGGTGCTTGTTAAACCAGGTGTTTAATTGAGTCGTTTTTGAAAACATCTGTTGTCATGTATTAACTATCTACCAAATGAACGTATACGGCTATTTTAATGCGGTTTGTCAGACGCCAGGTGGCGTAGGACAACGTCCGACTAGTGACCAAAATGGTTTTCCATATGTTTTACGCTCAGGTTTTGAAAACACCTCACAGACAAATGCACAGCCGCCCACTTATGTAAGAATCTACGTAGATTCTACCCCGGGAAAACTGCACAGACGCTCGGGGTGTTGAAATCAGGACAGAAACATCCAGCCAGAGAGTGATGAAGAAGAAAAAGAAGAAGAAGAAGATGGGAAGAGAGAGATGAGGAGAAATGCCTGCAGGTTCCACACACACATTTCAGTTCAGGCAACAAATAGTGACGGCTGATATAATGTCTTAACCTCTGGGAATGTGAGTTATGTGACAGGAAGTCTCTTCTGAAGATCTGCACTGTGACTGCCGCTCTCATTCTGTATAAACACGCGTTGGCAAAAAGCACCAGCTGCATTCCTCGTTTCTGTAGATCTGTATGACCCAAAACGTTTGCCAGCAACTTCCACATGCATCTGTTGCCAGAAACCACATGAGGTTGAGCAACTAGCAGCTTTGGGTTTCTCTTATTTACAGTCGCCTTCGCTTAAAAATTCATAAACTGGGAACAGACCTATTGTAGCTCGAGTTAAACTCATCTCGTTCTCCGGCATTTTGAGTGGCTTTTCTCCAAAGAGCAGCAGTTTAAATGTGTTGAATTCTGAGGTGAATAATATGAAGGGGATCAAACTTGCCCCATTTCTGAACTGCTAGAATCGCAGAAGACTGAAGGACACACAAGATATGCAAATTGACTTCCCAGCGAGATGGAGAAGGATGCTCCAGACCATGCTGTGAATGTGGATGTGCATTGTAATTCCAGCTTCATAAAATATTTTCCCTCAGTGAAAATATGCGGCTGTACAATTTGTTTAAAGAAAAATGAGAACTGTTACCATTTGGATTCTACTATGGCTCTACTTGTCATATTGCTTAAACGGTCTTTAGGAATACTTAATATAAATGTTTGCATTTTCTAATTTAAAAAAAATCAAAACACAAACCAATCATTAAAGGAGAAATGATTGGTCTGTGAATGATTTTGGCACTAAATTTTTTTTAAAGTGCGATTCTATGTGACTGCAATACAATTAATTAATCAAGGATGCCAACAGAGAAAATGTCCCCCCAAAAGGTCATTTCTTTTCAAATAACAGTCGAAGTAATTGTTCGTGCTATGTAATTTATACCATTACTAATAATATATCAGGACCAAAATATCTTTGGGCCAAGCAAATGATTCACAGCCATGGCCTAGAGCACAGTATTCCAGTAGAAAGTAAGGTTGGAAAATAAGTGATTTCTGTGGTTTCTGTTTTTTAGTCACATTTTAATAATACTTCCTATGTATTTCCTTATTATTTTCCCCAAATACTCATTTCATTGTAATCCTCATTCATCCAGTTTCCGAAAGGCAGATTAAAAAAATATTTATGATTGAGCTCAACCCATTTTGTTGTCATTTGTAGCAAATGCTGAGCTGTAATTTGCATTGGGAAAAAAAGAAAAACTGATAAGAGGGACATTAGTCTGCCCTCCAGATGTCTCATGCATAATTTTATGAGTGTTCCCTTCTTTCCTCCTTACACTCAAAAAATTGAACTTAGGGGGTTATTACATTAACAAAAGAATATCATCTACTTTTAACACAATAATTTCATGTTTTAAACAAAAACGTAATAAAATCATGTTGAATAAACAAGAAATTCAACAACTTAACGTTTATGAAATTGAATCATGTTGAGATAACATGATTCATTCTAGTCAGACTGATCTTGTGCTGGAGGGAACGAGCGAGATCACGGCAGATCACGCGAGATCATGGGAAATCACGCGAGATCATGGGAAATCACACGAGCTCTCGCGAGATGATTGTTTTTTTAAAATCAAACTTTATTTAAACAAGGTAAGTACAAACAAGAAAGGCAAATACAACAGTGAACTCTGGAGGCGTAATAGAGGCAGATTTCAAAGTGGAATACAGAGATTGCTAAGGAGAAAAATGATAACATATTATGATAATAACAGAAATAATGAAAATAATAATAACAATAATGAAAATAATGAAACAATAAGAAATAGCAACAAGGGGATTTATATGTTAGGATTGACATAGATTGGTGGGCA